>VYZU01033303.1:0-38990 GCA_013401355.1 Ceyx cyanopectus | reverse complement strand
ATTAGATATTTTTTGTTTCAAATAGGGTAGATACTAACGGGCCTTTAGAAGACTGTCTGTCATAACCAAAAAATTTAAATTCTCATGCTGTGTTCTAGAGAAGAAATTCTGTGTTCTGAGAATCTGTTCTCATCTAGATGTTTTCATTCTGAATGGCCTAGTTCCTCATTTCTTTGTGATGTAAGTGGATACAAATAGTCTTTGGGAATTCATACAGACTTCAGCAGGGATAAAAAAAAAATATCTAATTTTCAGAGACTTCTTACTGGCTTTAAAAAGTCAGGTCTATAGGAATTGTAACTGGGTGAAAGATGGCAGTTTGTATCCTATTGGTGAGATAAGTCTTAATTCCAAATACTGCTTGGGGGGGAAATTAGTTTTGGAGATGTTGGTTTGGGTTTTTTGTTGTTTGGTTTTTATTGAGAATACAGAGAATAGAAATGCAGGGGGAAAATTAGAACAAAGGGAGATGTAAAAGTAAAATCCACCTTCTGAGTGATGGAGGAGTGAGAGAGACAGAAATGCATTTAAGTATTATTAATGCCTATTTTAAAAAGGAAGTGGGCTGGAAAATAGAGCTACAAATGTCAGTTCTTTAGAGTGAAATACCAGTGCTTGAATGAATTAGAAACACACCCATTAAAAAGGCAAAACTCAGATGTGGTAACTGTGTCTTCAAACAGCCAAGGAAGGACTCATAGTAAAAGCATCTGAGGTGACTTGCTATGACCTCTCAACACTGCCTTGGAAGCTAATGCTGCTAAATGGATTTTTCTAAACATTCTCATATGTATGGTTGGGCTAAGAGGGAGCATCCAGAAGATGCAGTTACTGGTCACTGTGCAACTGCTGCCATGAGTAAATGCCATGAAGTGTGTTAATGAATTGATTGGGCTGGTGAGCTCTCATAAGATGAGTAATTGGGCACAGAGTGGTTACAGCAGAGTTGGCAGTTGAAGAGTGTTAATCACAGTGATGACTTTAATAGCATTTAATAGACACTTACCTGAATTCAAAGTCAGATGACATACTGCTCTTTTTAAAAGCATTTCCAGTGCTATTCGTATTGTGTCATGAAAAAATACTAAGATTTACTTTTCCCAACATACAACAACAACAAAAATTGCTTCTCTTGCTTTCTGAAAGCTGGAGATAAGTTGGCTATCTGCACTGGAAAACCCATTTTCAGTTGATAGCTTCAAGCAGCTGTTTGGAGTTGAAATTTACCTCCCAGGCAATCCTTTGCAAACTAACAAAAGGTGCTTCCAAAACAAGTGGTTGAGTGGGTATTTCTAACTGGTGCTGCACAAAGGGCAACCAGCAAATACCCTCCCTCTGTAAAGGGCATAAGATGTTTTGCTGTTCAAAGATTCCAGCTGCTTAAAGATTCCAGATTAATATTGCAGCTCCACTCTTTGTGTGAGACTCAGGTGGTTCATTTACTCATCCTCTTGTGGATGCAGGTACCTAATGCCCAGCACCAGAGATGCTCTATTTCTATTCTTATAGTATAGAAGTATCAAGCAAACACTTTAAGGAGAAAGTGGGGGGATGTTAGCCACAACAGAGCAGATTGCAGATGATTCATAGATGATTTAGCTCTAGTTGAGCCTGAATTACATTTCCCTCCTTAGTTCTTTTACTGTCCCTTTTACAACCAGGCCTCTGCCATCAGGCAAAATCTTCTATGAAGTAAAGGTCCATCCCATGTTTTGAGGGACAAACAGCTCCTGATGTTCAAACTGTCTTTCAGGAAGGGAAAGCTGGGGGCAGGGAGGGGGAAGGAGCTTTCCAGTGAGTGCAAACCTTCCCAATCTACACTAAGTTATGTATTATCTCTGAACATGTTTATAGCAGGTCTGATTGCATTTGAATAGTGGCCACCAGTTTTCTGCCAAGCTAGTCATAACGTTTAAAACTGACAGCAGCAAACCCAAGAGGCCAGTCCTCCCTGCTTCCCTAAGCTGAGCCAATAAAACAGCCAGCCCTGTGGAGTATTTGTTTTGCAGTGTTGACAGCTGTAAGAGCTCAGCCAGCCACTTTCTGCATATATTTTGGTTGTTTTTTATATATTTATTGGATTTTACTGTAGATAAAATTATTTCTATTGGTATCAGTCATGTCAGCTGAGAAGTAATCAAATGAAGATAGGAAGCAGTGACTGCACCTCAACCACCTGTGTGTTGTGGGCACTTAAAATACCACCTTATAGTGAACTGGTAGCCTCTTGTGATAACCTTATCTGAGCAGAACAGGAAACCAAGATCTTAGAGAGCCACTTAAAGCTTTATTTTTGTTACAAACCGTCAGAGCCTGAACACTCAGAAGCCTTCCCTACAAGCTCCTGGTGTTAGTTTGAATGTCTTTTCCAAGCTCTGCGTGCTGCTGGTGCACACAAAAATAAACAAAAGGCAGCTGTGTTGGCAGCACAGAAAATTTAGCAAGATGCAGTTTTTGTCAAACAGAAGAGGACAAAATCAATAGGAAGAGAAATGTTTTCAAGCTTCTTGGAATGCAAACAATGGAATAAAAAAAAAAAGCAACCCAGAAGGGTTGGCAGTGCACTGTCAGCTGAAAACCACTGTTTTAAGCAAATGAATTTGGCTGCTTTGTAAAGTCTGCTTTATTTTGTTAGCAAACTCCTCTCAGTCAGGGTTTCATGTCTTGTTGATAAGTGCTTTTAGTCTGAAGACAGAAGATATATTTAACTTTCTAAGGAGCTGAATGTATCTGGACTTTGACTAGTTGGATTATGATAATTGAATTTTCTCTCAACTCTTAAGCCTGATAACTAATTTCCAGGAGATATTAATATAGCAAGCGCTGAACTTATTAGTGATTAAAGGGTTTTGGATTTCCATGCACAAGGACTCAATCTTTCCTGATCTGGTGGATCACTTCTTGAAGTTTATTGTCATTTATGTGGCAATCCATTAGGTTTGGTGCTTTGGCAAATGGAGCTGGAAGGTGTGACCATCACTCCCTGCAGGAGGTATTTTCCTTTTATCTAAGTACTGATGGCTCCTTTTGGATGTCTAAGGTTAAAAAGATAATATCTAGGAAACTAGAGAGATCTTAAGAGGATCTTCTCAGGGCAGTTAAATACTATGACTTTTTCATGTCCTTTCTGACTTTGTTAAAAGGTATTCTGCTTAATACTGGATGATTAATGCTGCTTTGTGTGTGTGTGTGAGTGTGTTTAATAATGTTTGTTTTGTTGTGGATTACAACTTTATAATAGAAGAAAAAAAAAAAAAAAGGCCAGTATATTCACTTTAAGTACTTTTAACTGACTTTAACTGCTTTTAACTTCCTCTTCTGAAAATCAGTTCTGCTCTGTTTCCCCCTTATTCTCAGCCCAATTTTCTTTTATCTTTATACATTGTCAGCTCCTCCTCCCAAAATGCTGCTGTTTAGACTGTAAATTCCCTTGGCTGTTAAGTCAGTTTAGTTGCTACTTATAATTTTAATTTCATCTGTGTTCCCAGTGAATGTGGTCCAGTCTTTGGAGGCCTGCAACACCAAGGATATAGAAAGTACCATGTCAGCTAGGAAGATAAGAGACTACAACAACTGTTGTGTCTTTGGCATTGACCAGTATTGGATGTGTAAGAAGAAAAGCCTGCCATTTGCATGTTACTCCATAGGTAACAGTAATCCTCCAGTAATATTCTTGTCTCTGTAGTCCCTTGTTCCTGCAGATTGTTTGTATCTTCAAACATTTGCACTGTGTAGAGTGTGAAGGGGAAGCTTTCTAACTTCCTTGACCTCTTCAGTTCTCTCTCTTTCTTGCCCTAGTTGACCAAACAGACAGGTTGGCAGCTGCAGCAAGTACCATGTGGCTAATCCCAGTCAGGGTAGTTCTTCAGTGTCTGCTCTGTACCATACCTTCAATCCTGTGCTAATTTAGTGGTGTTAGACCTCTGTAACTACTCCTGCTGACTTAAAAAAAAATGTGTTCTTATCAGTATTAAAATAGTCCAAGAGCAGAACTGTTGCTACAGGCGCATTTCTTGCCACTGTGTTGGCTAACGAACCTTGAATGAAAGTAAGAAGGCCAGTGACTTTGAAACAGGAGCAGTTAGCCAAGTGTTGTAGAATTTAGTCCTTATTTATTTTGTCTGCTAATCTGCACTCGTGACCCTGAGCAGAAAAGCTGCAGTACAGCAGGTTTTATAAGATGTGGCTTAACTAGTTACCTAGTATCTTAAAACTCTTACTTAAGCTGACTGGTTTTGTGCACAGGTCAGAAACCTGTTGTCATTGATCATTAAATGCTATGCATATTGTACATTCATTTACATGGATTGTTCTAATAGTGCTTGTGTGTATTATGCTACATTACCATATTTTACATATATATCTATATAAGTATGTATTGCATGAGGTTTAATTGTTGGGGTTTGTTTTGTTTGTTTACTCCTCAATTCTCTGATTTTCTTCATTCGTTTGTTTGTTCGTTTTGTTTGTTTGTTTTGTTTGTTTACTCCTCAATTCNGTAAGAACTCTCCACTGCAGGATCTGATGTTTCTGAAGTATTAATAAAGTATAGTGATTCGAAGCATTGTTTGTTTCATTTCTTAAATGCATTTTTCATTCTGATACTTCAAGTAGCTGGATCCACAGTGGTCATGATGTGCATCGTTGAGTGGTTGCCCTCTCACCAGATCCTTCCTTCTCCATTGGGCCTTCTGGGAAAAAAGACTAGTGGAAGCACGAGTGGAAACAATCCTTGGCATCACAGAGCATGCTTACTTGAAAAGATGATCTTACTAAACTCAGAAATGGACAGTGCACCCCTAATTGATTTGATGTAATTTTTCTTTCATTCTTTTGTACAATCTACCAACAGTGATAATGCAGGTTAAGTTTGGCGTACTACCTGTTGTCTTCCAGGAGTGGGATAACGAGCTGAAATACCCCCTTGCAGCAGAGATTGTGACAATTTGTTGTTTATTTATATATTTGTTAAAGAGGTGGTCTTTAACTGCTGAAGTGGAAGGATGGACAGTGAGTATTTTGGGGTTAATTTACTACAGAACATTGAGGAACTTTTGAGAAGGTTGGTAACTTTCAAAATACAAGTATGGCTTTGAAGCTAAGCTAATGTGTCATTGTTTCTGAAGTGCTGCTGTTCATGTCATCAGGAAAGGAAGATGTAAGCAGAGTAGAACAGAGATAAGAGAAAAAAAACCAGGATTAAGTCTTGGGGACTGAGAGTTGCAGTCTCCTAGGCAGTTTGTCTAAATGCTGTTGTATTTATCCTAATGAAGAAGAAAACCAAAAATTTAGTATGACCCCAGGATGCTGCATCAGAGGGAAGCAGATAAGATATTTATTGAAATATAAAACTAAGGATAACCATAATCATCAGGTAGATTCTGCATAAAATGCTGTGGGCATTGAACCTGCTTCAGATCAAACCTCAAGATCTTCAAAATATCTTCATTTCATGTTTCTAAATGTTTTGTTGGTGTGTTTTGGTTTGGTGGGTGGTTTTAACATTAAGAATTCCAGGGGTGAAAATTCACTTGTAATAATCTCTAGAAAAATATCAAATTCTCAGAAAAGTGTAGGTTGGGGATTTGCTTGACTAGGTTTAGCAGCAGTTTCCTAGCCTGTGATTCATTTAGCTCACCAGGGAGCATAATCAACAGCTATGATGGGAATCCATCATCCAGGTAACTCCACAATCCAAAGGCAACTACAGCCACTCTTTGATAACAGAGCTGAGCAAAATCACTTAAGTGTCTTGTAAGCATTTTTGGCCCTTCCTAACAAAGGGCATTGTCTTCATAATAGATCTGAGCCCATTCCAGCTGCAGTTGAGAGCAGGACTGGACATCACTGTTGTTTTTCCTTGCTGGTGCCTGACATTGGCTTTACTGTCTCCTTGTGATTAGTAGGAGGTGAAATCCAGCTGTTGCTGATTCTTGTTGGCTGTGCTGACTCACGAATGTTTTCTTTTTCATCTAGCAGATCTCCAGTAGACCATGTGTTCAACATGGGGTCATAGCCAACCTTCTGCTTTGTGATAGCAGTCATCTGCAGTCTGTGTTGGTGGTGGGTTTGAGCAAGAAGCCATCAGCATGTCCATGAGATGAATGTAAATCTTTGATATGAAGCTAAACTTAGATGCCATTGGTGGAGTTCATGACACAGATGCATTATCCACCTCTATTGTTTGAGCAAGGAAAAACAAATCTTCANGTTTAATTGTTGGGGTTTTTTTGTACTGTCACTTTTGTATTCACACAGTGCCTCACGTATCTATTTGCATATTGCAAGAAGTTATGTAAAGCAGTGATTGGAAACAGCTGGGGGTAAGAACTCTCCACTGCAGGATCTGATGTTTCTGAAGTATTAATAAAGTATAGTGATTCGAAGCATTGTTTGTTTCATTTCTTAAATGCATTTTTCATTCTGATACTTCAAGTAGCTGGATCCACAGTGGTCATGATGTGCATCGTTGAGTGGTTGCCCTCTCACCAGATCCTTCCTTCTCCATTGGGCCTNATGTCCTCTTTAACCATCATCACTTGATATATGTTTCTTTATGGGCAGTGGGCTGTGAAATCTGTAGCCCCTTGTTTCCTAGGCTGTAGAAAGTAAATAACAGTGATGATGGAGTAGATGTTTTCTGTTTCAACCTGAGTTAGTGACACTTGTAGAGCTGCTTAGTTTGCCTTGACTAGTTTTTGCTGGTTTCATCCAGGTTCCCTTGGAAACTTTACTGGGAGTTGCTATGCAGAGATTAAATCTTCAGCTCTACCAGATCAGTCTGGAAATGCCTGTCCTCTACACCTGAGAAATGCAGNTTCTGGGAAAAAAGACTAGTGGAAGCACGAGTGGAAACAATCCTTGGCATCACAGAGCATGCTTACTTGAAAAGATGATCTTACTAAACTCAGAAATGGACAGTGCACCCCTAATTGATTTGATGTAATTTTTCTTTCATTCTTTTGTACAATCTACCAACAGTGATAATGCAGGTTAAGTTTGGCGTACTACCTGTTGTCTTCCAGGAGTGGGATAACGAGCTGAAATACCCCCTNTGAGCAGAGGTGCTTCTTCAGAGGTTAGGAGAACTTTAAGAAATACAGGCTCTCCTTTAGTGATTCAGACTTTCACGTGTCTGGCAAGGGCCAGACAAAACATTTTCTGCATCTAGATGAAGTTTGCTATTCAAGTAGCACTAATGTAGATTACAGGCTTTCATGTTACTGTCTCNTTGCAGCAGAGATTGTGACAATTTGTTGTTTATTTATATATTTGTTAAAGAGGTGGTCTTTAACTGCTGAAGTGGAAGGATGGACAGTGAGTATTTTGGGGTTAATTTACTACAGAACATTGAGGAACTTTTGAGAAGGTTGGTAACTTTCAAAATACAAGTATGGCTTTGAAGCTAAGCTAATGTGTCATTGTTTCTGAAGTGCTGCTGTTCATGTCATCAGGAAAGGAAGATGTAAGCAGAGTAGAACAGAGATAAGAGAAAAAAAACCAGGATTAAGTCTTGGGGACTGAGAGTTGCAGTCTCCTAGGCAGTTTGTCTAAATGCTGTTGTATTTATCCTAATGAAGAAGAAAACCAAAAATTTAGTATGACCCCAGGATGCTGCATCAGAGGGAAGCAGATAAGATATTTATTGAAATATAAAACTAAGGATAACCATAATCATCAGGTAGATTCTGCATAAAATGCTGTGGGCATTGAACCTGCTTCAGATCAAACCTCAAGATCTTCAAAATATCTTCATTTCATGTTTCTAAATGTTTTGTTGGTGTGTTTTGGTTTGGTGGGTGGTTTTAACATTAAGAATTCCAGGGGTGAAAATTCACTTGTAATAATCTCTAGAAAAATATCAAATTCTCAGAAAAGTGTAGGTTGGGGATTTGCTTGACTAGGTTTAGCAGCAGTTTCCTAGCCTGTGATTCATTTAGCTCACCAGGGAGCATAATCAACAGCTATGATGGGAATCCATCATCCAGGTAACTCCACAATCCAAAGGCAACTACAGCCACTCTTTGATAACAGAGCTGAGCAAAATCACTTAAGTGTCTTGTAAGCATTTTTGGCCCTTCCTAACAAAGGGCATTGTCTTCATAATAGATCTGAGCCCATTCCAGCTGCAGTTGAGAGCAGGACTGGACATCACTGTTGTTTTTCCTTGCTGGTGCCTGACATTGGCTTTACTGTCTCCTTGTGATTAGTAGGAGGTGAAATCCAGCTGTTGCTGATTCTTGTTGGCTGTGCTGACTCACGAATGTTTTCTTTTTCATCTAGCAGATCTCCAGTAGACCATGTGTTCAACATGGGGTCATAGCCAACCTTCTGCTTTGTGATAGCAGTCATCTGCAGTCTGTGTTGGTGGTGGGTTTGAGCAAGAAGCCATCAGCATGTCCATGAGATGAATGTAAATCTTTGATATGAAGCTAAACTTAGATGCCATTGGTGGAGTTCATGACACAGATGCATTATCCACCTCTATTGTTTGAGCAAGGAAAAACAAATCTTCATGTCCTCTTTAACCATCATCACTTGATATATGTTTCTTTATGGGCAGTGGGCTGTGAAATCTGTAGCCCCTTGTTTCCTAGGCTGTAGAAAGTAAATAACAGTGATGATGGAGTAGATGTTTTCTGTTTCAACCTGAGTTAGTGACACTTGTAGAGCTGCTTAGTTTGCCTTGACTAGTTTTTGCTGGTTTCATCCAGGTTCCCTTGGAAACTTTACTGGGAGTTGCTATGCAGAGATTAAATCTTCAGCTCTACCAGATCAGTCTGGAAATGCCTGTCCTCTACACCTGAGAAATGCAGTGAGCAGAGGTGCTTCTTCAGAGGTTAGGAGAACTTTAAGAAATACAGGCTCTCCTTTAGTGATTCAGACTTTCACGTGTCTGGCAAGGGCCAGACAAAACATTTTCTGCATCTAGATGAAGTTTGCTATTCAAGTAGCACTAATGTAGATTACAGGCTTTCATGTTACTGTCTCAAATATTTGTTTATTTATTTATTTATTAAGAAATCAAGCATAACCTTGAATATGTCACACAGAAAGTTGCTTGTAAATTATGTATAGAGAATGTAATGAGTATTTACCTGTTTGACCAAACTGGTAGCCCAGTTTTGTGTAGGTAACTGTGCAGATGTCAACATCCCTTGGGTGAAAAAAACAGCTTGGTTTTTCAAAGTGTTAAGCTGTTCTTAAACTTCTCTGTTTTTGTATATTTAGAAAAAATATTACCTGTTGCACAACTATTTCTTACTGTCCTGTTGGATGTTTTTTGATAATAGCACATTGTTTGGTTTTTGGTTTTGTGTTTGCTTTTTGATTTTGCTTTTTTGTTTGTTTTTTTTGTTTGGGTTTTGTTTGTTGGGGGTGTGTTTCTGGAGTTAAAATGTTTTTAAGTTTACGTTTGCCACATTCTCATGTTGTTATATAAAGATGTTTAGAAAGAATCTTAAGTTCTCATTAGAAAGAGAAAATATTTGAATGTTTCAATGTTGCAGCTGTTATCCAGCCATCAAATAGAAGTAGCTCTTGGAAAGAAGTATTTTGAACATGCCGTGACAAACATAAATCTGCTCATTTTAGATAAGAGTTCACTGTATGCTTGAGGCATATAGGAAGGTAAAAACAAGTCTTTTGCATAGCCTAAAAGAAAAAATTCTAGCTATGTTGTGGTGAGCTAGACTAACCACAGTGCTTCAGCCTGCAGTTTGCTGATGTTCTGTTTTCCCTGGAAAAGACTGCACAAATGGTAGAAAAGAGATTTACCTCCCATATCATATTTTAGGCTGTTGAACAAGCATTTCCAGGAAAGAGCCCATGGCCGCCTCCTACCCAGCCTCATTTTTCTGAGTAGACCTGCAGCTTCTGAGCCCCTGCACAAGGTAAGGCAGGAGGGTGTATGGAAAAGGCAAATTGTTCTGGAGGTGTCCGAATCCTCCTTCAGGGCTTTGTATTTCTACCCCTAGAGGGCTCCCTCTTGCCTTCGGCCAAGGCAAGACAAAAAGCAGGAGGAAAAGATCCCTGAAGTTGCCTTATTGCCACAATTTGTTCAGAAAAAGCCTATTGTATGATTCCCATAATATTTTCACCTTGCAGGTGGGCACTGGAAAGCTGTCATTTGGGGAGTGCAAAAAGCCCTTTACATGGGAGGCAGGGAAGAAGTAATTTATGTAGAGTGGGACTGAGCTAGTATAAATTAGGATAATATTCCCCTTTGCATCCCTTAGTCAAGATTTAAAAAAAAAAAAAAAAAAAGTCTTGTTTCTCTTTATCTCTTTATCCAAGACATTAAAAGTATTTCTTTGTGTGTTTATCAGGCTATAAGATTTAGTCTACAGCCAGTTCCTTTATGAAACCAAGTTCTGGTGCCAGTGCGAGGAAAGCAAAAAAAATGTAGCAGTGGACCAGAACACATTTCAGGCTTTCTATGTAATTAATTATAGTAATTTAAAATCTTGTGCAAAGGCTATGCTTGAAGAAATTCTAAGTTGTCATTAAGCCAAACTGCTGACGATGGATCTAATTGTTGGGTCACAGACAGGCAGAGGTAATGGGAGTTGGATCTCTGACATCAGATATTTCACCCAATTGCTCTCTGTTGATGCAGCTAATTCCACACAACTGTTCCAGCAGCTGGAATGACTGGCATGGAGTGAAGCGTGGACTCAGGTCAAGTTTTCCCTGAGAGACTTAACTGGCCAAATGTCATTGGTCTTTAAAGGTACCATGTCCTTAGTGTTGGCTCTCCAAAGAGCTCTGCTCCCTGGAGCAGAGCTGCTTTATCACTGCCCCTGTTGAAGCCCTGCTACCAAGGGACTCAAGATGGGAGAATGAATTAGATGCTGAAATGACTCTGCCAATTCCCTCTCTGTGCTATCAGTCTCCTGAAGTCTCATACCTCTCTGAAGAAACAAAATGTTGTAGTTGAGGCAAAGGACAAATGCAACAGTGTAGGCAGGCTTTGGTGGTGTGGTGAAGAGTGCTTTTAAAAACAAAAAGTAATTGTCTGCCTCTCTCTGTCCCACCCTTCAATGGATTTTCATCTCTTCAAGTTGTTAAAAATATGAAATCCTAATTGGACAGACTCTTACTGGAGATCTCTTACTGGAGATCTAAAGCTGATTGCCTGTACTGGTGATTGGTGAGGACACTAAAGAATCAAACCCAAGTCATTCAGTATTAAGGTTAAAATTAAGTCTAAATACAATGTGGTTGGAAATTACCTTCTGAACCGTTAAAACAGTGTTGGTGCTACACAGAGCTAACAGAAGGGTATGAGGAGAGCATTCAAAGTGCAAGGCTTTGGACTGACTTTAAAATCTTTGAAAAATACCTTAATTCCTCACCCTATGTTTTTCATCCTGAAAATATTTATGAGACTGTTGGGGTTTTTTTTTTCCTTTAATTTTAACATCTCAGTTTGTCTTGTTTTTTTCTGCCTTCTTAGGTAAAGAAATTATGGATCTGTATTCTCAGTCTCAAGCCCTGCTGTAACTGGTGGCCTTTACTTTTTTACTTACTTAGTAATGCCACCAAGAGATTGGGAAGTGGCTGTTTTCTGCAGGGTGAAAGAGACAGGGAGGGGATCCAAGTGATTTGGTATTTCTTACTTTGAAGTAGTTTCAGGAAAGTTTAATGGATAAATCCAAATCCAAATACTAAGGAAACTGTTAGCTGCTAATAATCACCTTTTGTAATGAGAAGATATGTCACCAAGGCCTGCCCCTACCATTAGAGAATTGTCTTCTAATATTTTCTGGTTAATGAAATGTGAAGTCACTGAGCAGCACTGGAGGCAGGATGTGCATTAGTGGGCTAATGGCCCCAGCCTGCCTGCTGAAGCCCCGTGTCGCTGGCAGTCCTGGAGGAGCTGGCTGCCTCACTTGGAGCACTTAATAGTGGCTCTGCTAAAGCACTTCTTACGCTCCCATTGCCTCCTTTGGGAGGTTATTCCATTGACTAATAGATCTCTCAGGAAGTCTTTCCTGTTCTCCAGTCTTACTGGTCTCCGGTCCAATATGTCTATAATTGTAACTTCTTTCACTACTCTCTAATGAACAATTAAAAAGGCAAAGAGCTGTCCCTAACAGACTAAAACTAATCTGGTGGTCAGTTTTCCCTGTAAAACTTGCAGAAGTTGGGTTTTGAGCCTGCACTCATTTTGGGCTGATGGCAGCAGGATCTGGAAGTTGGCTAACAAAAATCCACTCAGAAATAAAACCAGTGTGACTTAGAGCCTGTCAGTGACTGATGTGTGTGCCTGTGACATGTACCAAAGCTGGCAGCTAATGAAAGCTGAGCAGCTCGGGGCTCAAGGGAAGTTTATGAAGTTACACAGTGCACTAGTTGAGATGTCACAGTGAAGCCAAGGGCTGGGGGTCTGGAGGGAAGACCACCAGGGCTGTATTTTGCAAGAAAAACTACATCAGTACAAGAGCAGCCTGCAAATCTGGCTTGGGCAGTGGGAGCTGCTTGCAGCCATCGCCAGCCGTGGAGAGAAGCTGGTGTGCAGGAAGTATCTGGGAAGAGGTTTTCACAAGGACCTGTTGTTTGGCTGCTCAGATTATATCAGTGTTCTGGCTATTGAGAGAGATTTGGCCTTTGGGTTTTGCTTTCAGCTTTATTTATTTTTGCCTGTTCTCAATTCTCTTTGTGAATACCAATATTCTGAGTCACCCAGAACGATTTCTGCCTTCATTAAAGATTCCTTCCAGCTCCCCTTCAACTGCCTGTAGGCTGTTGCCTGCCCCTGCCTCCCCCTGTGCACTTTGCTGCACATATTTAGCTCTTAGTATTCCATCACTTGTCAGCTCCTGCAGCTCTGGCACTTCAACACCTTCAACCATATTAAGCTATATTGTACCTTTGGTTCTTTGCACAACATGTGTTCTTCACCTGACCTGTTCTCTACTGTCCCTGCTACTTCTGAAATATGTTTTCAAGCACTTGATATATGGTATGAGGCTGTAATTTATCCTTAGTCCTATAGCAGCTCTGGTTAGCTCTGATCAAGTGATATGGTTAAACCAGGAAACAGGACATCTAGACCCTTTATTTCTGTTACACTGCACCCTTCTGTGTCATCCTGATAAATCCATTTACCTATTTGTGTCTTTGTTTCTTTGATATATATTGGTGTTTAGATTGTCTATAGTATCTACACCAAGCAAGCAGGACTATATTTCTATAAAACCAAAATTAAAAGATGTGATATAAAAAAGAAGTAATAGTGGAGTTCTTTAATGGCTATTCCTACAGGAATTGCTGAGCTCTGTGGCAATCTAAAGCCAGTGAGTAAGGAATTCTAGAAATCAATAAAGAAAACAACCTGGAAAAGAGGATGGGTTTCTTATTACAGCACTAAGTGTCGATACTGTAGATGTCTTAATGCTAGTTAATGACTGTCCCTAATGGCATTCAAACAATGTACATTTGCTTTAGCTTTTTTCAAAGTCCAGATGATCTGCTCAGAACTCTCTTAATGACACGAATTATTTAACACTCATTTGTATGCAGTATGCTCCTGCTTTGAAACTGCTTCACAGAATTCAAGCCAAATTCAGCCTTGCAGATTCAGTGAAGTCCGTGATTGTCTGTGCAACTGTTGGTCACTTTTATTCTTGTTTTTGCTTAAAGAGTTAACTTCTTGATTTGTTGGTTTTATTTTTAAAAAAAGTAATGTCTGCAAAGTGTTTTTAGTCGCCCTCCTCTCCTCCCCAAAACGTAGCCACAAGTACAAATGCAGTTCTGTTGATTCTCACATCTCCCTCAACTCCTGCAAAAGGAGGACAGCCTAAAAAGAATTTTTTGGGTGTTCTTTACTTTCCTCTACTTTGCACCTCCTAAACACAGTTTCAGTGATATCTGGCACTTCTCCTGAAAATCATCCTGCAAAGAATTTCTGCCATCTGATGTATGCAAGATACTGAGTTCCCCTCTGTGGCCCATTTCTGGTTTAACACAACATGAACTGTTGGATGCACAAACCACGTACAATCTGCAGGTTGATAATGCTCAGTATAACAATGTCAGGATGCACATTCCCAGGGCTGAGAGCAATATGGCATGGGAGTCTGACCTGATATTTGGAATTCAAGTAGCTGCTGAAAGGTGTAACAGACATTCTTAGTTCAGGCTTTAGTGTTGGACTTCTTAACTGCAAGATTCTTGCAATGTATTTTTTAACTGATCCCATCTATATTTTTAACACACACATCGAAAGAAAAGAAAAATATCATCTACAATCATATCGTTCACTCCCCCTGAGTAATGGATAGGGATGTGATTTTCAGCTTATAGCACAGACCCACAACCATCTACTGCCTGCATGGAGTAAGTGGGAGTAATGGAAAAGCATCCTTTCTAGATGTGCATGTCACTAGAATGGGCAGAGACGGCTCTTGTCAGCTGTTAGATGTTTGCTGGCAGCACAGGACTGAGTGCCGAGACGTGGGAATAATGGGTTTGTTTCCAAGCTCTGCAGCAGATGATGGTAGATGCCCTGTTGCCCTGTTTTATATAATATTGTACAGTTTCTGACTGCTTCCCCTCTTCCTTTCCTGCAGTACCATCCTCCAGCTCCTGTGTTCACCTTGATGTGCTCTACAGGGGGCTCCTTCCTCCCCCCAGCTCTTCCCTCCCCACTGCTTGCCCCATCCCTTTCAGCCTGCATCTCTCTTCCCTCTCTCCCGCTGGGGATGGAGATAATCCCCGGAGGAATGTGGCCCACAGGCCTCTGCAGGAGTTGGGTGTGTGACTCTGGAGAGCCTCTGAGGGTGAATGCAAAGCAGGAAAAAGCAATCTCAGGTCACCTGGCAGCACAGGGTGGGAAGAGCTGTGTGTTTGTGGGCTTCCCAGTGTGCCTGGCTGTTCAGCCAGCTTATCAGACTGAAAAATAGAGGCTAGACTTTTCGGCTGCATGTCCTATTTCCCTATTCATTGTGTCTGGGTGATGTATTCTCTGCCTGTGGTTTTATTAAATATCTTTCATAGCTACTTTCTGCTTCAGTCTCCTTGGAATAACTCTTTCCAACTCAGCTGCGTCAGTGTGCTGAAGATGTTAGGTCCAAGTGTGTGGAACAGAGGAAAGAGGAGAGGGAACTTCATGTAATCTCACACTGCAGTTGAAGTTACACGTAGCTCTCTGACTTAGCATGTTAACTCTTATTACCTTTTCTTTTTGTATTTATGTGTTCACAGAGCATTTTAAAGTGTTTGCAAGAAGAATCCCAAGCTACTGCTAGCACCTGAAATTATGTTGGTTTTAAATAAGGCATTGCATGTGGGATGTTGCTGAGGTTTTTTGAGTGTCCTGGAAATTTCGACAAGGATATAAGGAAAAAAAAAACAACAAACAAACAAACCAAAATCTGAAGATTACAATTCTGTGTTTGGAAATTGAGTTTTGTCCCATATAGTAAGCACGTGTCTTAACCCTGCTAGAGCAGAACAAACCCCCTTTTCTAGCAGAAACCAGAGTTGTTAATTAACGTCTTGCTGAAAACCGAGTCCTTGCCATCTGTTCCGCCACCTCACTATGAATGCCACTCTCATTATGGTGATTATGTAATTAAAAATGAAAATATATTTTGGTAGAGTGCTGCATAGGCATCTGTGCTGATTCTTCTCCTGTTCCTGTTTACTGTCCCCTGCCCCCATCCCATCAGAGAACAAGAAGGCGGCAGTTGTTTGACTCCTGGGTGGCTTTGTGCTGGAGCTGTGGTGCTGGCTGCCAAGCTGCTGCCTGGTGTGTCATGGGAGCAGCCACTTCAACCCTTCTGTGGCTCAGCTGCGAGTCCTTTGGAAACCCTGGTTCTTAGGTTCATGAGAAATCTGTGGCAGGAGGCTGCTCCTTACACTGCAGCTGCTTTAAGTTCTTGTGAGGGGTTAACTTGAATCCAGAAGAAGAAAAGTGAAAAGAAAGAGGCCTGGTTACTTCACAGAGATAGCATGACCTCTGGGATCAGCCAGGCTGCTCCTGTTACAAATATGGCCTCTGTCTATCTAAGGGTGGAGGAAGAGAGAAAGAGGAGAGGTAGCTTTCCTGTTAGTGGGTTAGAGCAATTACTGAGGTCTCTTACAGCAAATGAAGTTGTCAGTGTGAGTCACATTCCCTTTTTCCTCTCACTGCCAAGTTTTAGGCAGTAACCAGACAGAGGGAGAAAAAAAAAAAAAGGGAAAAGCAACAATGGAGAAAAGTTGAACTGAAACAACCCTTTATTCAGGGTATTGTTTGACATTTTAGTTCTGATTGTATGTAGAGATAAAGGGTCTATAAATATCCTGTCTGCTGAAATTCCTTATCGCGACATCGCCCGTCAGATGAACAAATGGGTTAGGTTCTCCAAATTTTGTATTTACATATGTAATTATGTATTGCTGATTATATCACTGTGCCCCATGGAAAGAAGGTCTGATCGTGGAAAGGACATGAACCTTTTCTGTTTTACTGAGAGATACCCCAGTCTTGGGAAAGCAAATGGCACATCCAGCTGTTAGTGTTGAATCTGTGTGAGCTCCAGGCTGGGCTGAAATAAGCAGAGCTATCTCTGGCTAGACCAGCTGAAAGCATTTTCTGCCACTTTTTGAAAGCAGCTCACCATTTAGTTCTGTTTAACAAATGGCTGTCTACTCTGCTGTGGAGCTTTTAATGAAGCATTGTGATTCCCATTGTGGTCAATTGTTTGACACTTTTATTATTACTGGTATGCAGAGCGTTTTTTAATGTTTGACAGCTGGAGAAAGAAGAATTTTGTGCATTCAAACTTTTAGCACAAAAGCTGCTGTTTTTCATTCTGCCTTTGTCTTTTATTCTTGCTGGTGCAAATCAACGAAAGACAGAACTGATTAAATTACGTTTGTTTACTTTTTGCTTGATGATAATAAGACACAGGCTGCCTTTTATAAAAACAACTAGGGAATGTGAATGTTTCTACAGTATTTCTAGAAGGAATATTTTTTTTCTTATAATATAAAGTCACTTACTTGTTTCTTATGTCTTGATTTATCAGATAATGTGCACTTCTTAATATATGTGGGATAAGAATAGAATGATGGAAGGCAGTTATCAGTGGATTCCGTTTGGAAAGCTTCTGTCTTGTTATTTTTATTAATCGAACAGTATAAATGATCAGGCCACATTAGCAAGATACTCCTGTCCTTCACAGTAGGGCTGCTCCTGATCCTTACTACAGCTATACCAAAAAGTCCCCTCCATTGCAGGCTGTAGGTTTCTATGTACGCAGTTGTCACTGGCCCCTGGCTTCAGTACCTTGGTGTGGTACTGGGGAGAGGCAGGGCTGCAGAAACAGGATACCCACGATTGTTTGGTTGGGAAATGCGCATGTCTTGGGGATTGTGTAATACTTGTCTTCTTCTTTTTTTTTTTTTTTTCTCCTTAATGCTTGTCCTGAGGAAGAAGGCCTGTATTTGTCTGTCTTGCTTGTGCAGTGTGTTTGCAAGGAAAAATATCCTGTATCAAGAGTGTGTTTCTAGATGCCAGCAGCAGCTTGTGGGATGACAGGACAAGGTCACCAGGAGCACAGAGAATTACAACAGAAAGATTTTTGGAAATGTAAATGGCAGAAACAGGAGAGGAAGAGAACAAGCAGAAAGGAGGTGGTAAGGAAGTCACTATAAACCTGCCTTCATGATTATTTTTTCCTGCATTTTTCAATAATGGAGAAAATAGCAGCAAAGCATGGCAAAGGCAAAAGAAATATCTGAAGGCTTCTCAGTGTAGTCAAATCTCCCTGTTTCACAGATGAAAACTAGTCTTAGGGAGTGAGATCACATGGCAGGTGAGCTAAATCTAATGGATTGCTGGTATCAAAAAGGACACTTCTGCTTCCAGCCCTGCTGCTTTCTTTGTACAGGTCTGGTGCTTGTCTGGCCCTTTGATGAGATCAAACAGCTCAATAAACTAGAAAAATATGAATTCAGTAAAAAATATACTAGCCTGGGAAGGGATAAGAGTTGGACACTAGAATGGAGACTACAGTTCCAACTGCAATTAGTGGGAGAAATATGGATGTCAGACTTGTGCTGCAGATTTTAGGGGTGTTTGGTGCTGTTCTGTGCCCAACCTCCCACTTCACCTCCTAGAGGTGGAGCTTCCCTCAAAGGGGCATGAGATGGACACAGCCTGATCAGGGAGGCTGAAGGATTGGTGAAGGGAGGTCACCCAGCAGTGCCAGCCCACATGGCAGAGAAAGGGATGAACAGGATTGCAGGAGGTCAGGAGGATGTTGTCATGGGTAAAAGTAATGGAAGAGGAACCAAGGAGGAAAGGGGATGTGTTCAGACCAGCCACAGAAGGTTGCTGCAACAAGCACCAGAAAAATGCTGGAAGACAGGGCAATGGTCCTATCTTCCAAACCTGGCTCATAAAGGGTTTAGTCTTGCATATCTGTGCAGCTGTCCCTGCAGGAGTCATCTTGTTTCTGTCCCTTATTGAGGTATACTTTTCTCCAAAATGGGATTTGATAAAAGGATAGCTGCTGCATTTTTATTATCTGTGACAAGCAGCAGTAAAAGCTGTTCAGAGTTCATGATGGAAATGTATCTGTATATTGGCATTTCTCCAGCTGCACTTCACAAAGGTAAATGGCACATGAGTGGTTCACTGCCCCCTTTTAATCCATTTACTATAGATGGGGGTACTTTGCCTCTCTGCAGGAAAGGCCAGCACAGCTACTGTGCTAATAAACACTCATTTCTCACTGCAGCATATGTGCTTCCCAGACTCATAAATCCAGGCAACCTGTAGTTGAATAGCAATTAAATATCCCCATGCATTTCCATACCACGGTCTGGTGCACAAAGCACAGGCCTAACTGCCTGGACATCTGCTGGCTGCTCTCCCACACGTACTGTTTGGTAGAGCATCATCACTTAACCTCACACTACCATCATTAATGGCACCTGTACAATTGGATGCAGAGCATCATCCTACAGATATTTTGATATGTCCTTCAAAAGAAGCAGTGTTCTCACAGCACTTTTTTGGGGTTGTTTTGTAGTTTTTGTTTTTGTGCCTTTTTTCTTTAAAGCAGGCTTTATTGTAATAGTAAAAAAATACTTTTCATTGGTGCTGGTCATTCTCNTCCTTAATGCTTGTCCTGAGGAAGAAGGCCTGTATTTGTCTGTCTTGCTTGTGCAGTGTGTTTGCAAGGAAAAATATCCTGTATCAAGAGTGTGTTTCTAGATGCCAGCAGCAGCTTGTGGGATGACAGGACAAGGTCACCAGGAGCACAGAGAATTACAACAGAAAGATTTTTGGAAATGTAAATGGCAGAAACAGGAGAGGAAGAGAACAAGCAGAAAGGAGGTGGTAAGGAAGTCACTATAAACCTGCCTTCATGATTATTTTTTCCTGCATTTTTCAATAATGGAGAAAATAGCAGCAAAGCATGGCAAAGGCAAAAGAAATATCTGAAGGCTTCTCAGTGTAGTCAAATCTCCCTGTTTCACAGATGAAAACTAGTCTTAGGGAGTGAGATCACATGGCAGGTGAGCTAAATCTAATGGATTGCTGGTATCAAAAAGGACACTTCTGCTTCCAGCCCTGCTGCTTTCTTTGTACAGGTCTGGTGCTTGTCTGGCCCTTTGATGAGATCAAACAGCTCAATAAACTAGAAAAATATGAATTCAGTAAAAAATATACTAGCCTGGGAAGGGATAAGAGTTGGACACTAGAATGGAGACTACAGTTCCAACTGCAATTAGTGGGAGAAATATGGATGTCAGACTTGTGCTGCAGATTTTAGGGGTGTTTGGTGCTGTTCTGTGCCCAACCTCCCACTTCACCTCCTAGAGGTGGAGCTTCCCTCAAAGGGGCATGAGATGGACACAGCCTGATCAGGGAGGCTGAAGGATTGGTGAAGGGAGGTCACCCAGCAGTGCCAGCCCACATGGCAGAGAAAGGGATGAACAGGATTGCAGGAGGTCAGGAGGATGTTGTCATGGGTAAAAGTAATGGAAGAGGAACCAAGGAGGAAAGGGGATGTGTTCAGACCAGCCACAGAAGGTTGCTGCAACAAGCACCAGAAAAATGCTGGAAGACAGGGCAATGGTCCTATCTTCCAAACCTGGCTCATAAAGGGTTTAGTCTTGCATATCTGTGCAGCTGTCCCTGCAGGAGTCATCTTGTTTCTGTCCCTTATTGAGGTATACTTTTCTCCAAAATGGGATTTGATAAAAGGATAGCTGCTGCATTTTTATTATCTGTGACAAGCAGCAGTAAAAGCTGTTCAGAGTTCATGATGGAAATGTATCTGTATATTGGCATTTCTCCAGCTGCACTTCACAAAGGTAAATGGCACATGAGTGGTTCACTGCCCCCTTTTAATCCATTTACTATAGATGGGGGTACTTTGCCTCTCTGCAGGAAAGGCCAGCACAGCTACTGTGCTAATAAACACTCATTTCTCACTGCAGCATATGTGCTTCCCAGACTCATAAATCCAGGCAACCTGTAGTTGAATAGCAATTAAATATCCCCATGCATTTCCATACCACGGTCTGGTGCACAAAGCACAGGCCTAACTGCCTGGACATCTGCTGGCTGCTCTCCCACACGTACTGTTTGGTAGAGCATCATCACTTAACCTCACACTACCATCATTAATGGCACCTGTACAATTGGATGCAGAGCATCATCCTACAGATATTTTGAGATGTCCTTCAAAAGAAGCAGTGTTCTCGCAGCACTTTTTTGGGGTTGTTTTGTAGTTTTTGTTTTTGTGCCTTTTTTCTTTAAAGCAGGCTTTATTGTAATAGTAAAAAAATACTTTTCATTGGTGCTGGTCATTCTCTCAGGATTTCCAGGCCAAGGGATTCAGTTTGCCTCTTTTAACATCAGTGGGAAATGAGACATCATATGGAAACGTTAGTTGAGATGCAGGACGCTGATAGATCCTCACAACACTTTTGTGTCACTCGTACAAAATCCAGAGACTCAGTAATTCAGTGAGATAAATGCAGCACTTGATCAAAATGGATGTATTACACTTATAAAAGGCATCTCTTATCATTAGATTCTGCATATCTGGAGTAATAACCACCATATGTCAGGTAAGACAATGGTAATATCAGCCAGATAATTTCCCCACTGTTAAAACTTTCAAAATCCTAAAAGCTACAAATGTCTTAATTATGAATTCAATTTAACTAGATCTAGTGCTGGTGGCTGGAGAGAACATCTTTCTGAGCTCTAATCTTTCTCCTGGTCGAGCTGCTAAGGGCCTATGTTGCAGAGTTTAAAATGTTACAGCCATTTAAAGAAATAGGATTTGTATACAGTCTCTACCCATCTTGAATTGCCATGCAGCAGGATTACCTGAAACTGCAGTTCAGATGCTCCCATGTCACAGAAATCTTGAACAAACAGATAAGCTTCATAGTTTTCCCTGAATTTAACAAGCCTTCTTCAGCACTGCATGAGACCCAAGGCCTGTGTTTGCATTGGTGATGTATAGTTAACCTATCAAAATGCCTGTTCCTCATAGAATTGCAGAAACTTTGCATTTCCTCCCTGACCCGAACCCCTGAGCCTGTCGGCTGCAGATCAAGTCCTAGCCATGATCACAAGAACACCCTGAATCACTCTCAATTTGCATTTCCTTGCCAGAGATTTTATCTGCTGGGAGTGCAAATTGCACCAGCTAGGTTGCTGGTGTTGAAAAATCTGCACCCTTCTGCTGCCCAGAAATACCTTCTGGGTTCATTTATCCAGGAGAATTAATTGAGACAACAAAGCTGTCAAGTGAGAAAGGCCACAGAGTGGGAGAGCACTGAACATCTGCACACTTTGTATATTTGATTAGGTACCTCAGCCCTTGCAGATTATTGTTGTTTTTCGCAAATCTTACTTTTTCCTCTTTCTCAGGAGGCTCTGTGCTGCAATTCTGCAGATGTTCATTCTCTGTATACCCACATTGTTTTAAAAAAAAAAAAAGACAAATGCTGATAGGAAAAATGACTTTGGCTCATTCAAACCCCTTGCTGTTTATGTTTAAGAAAAATCATATCCCAGGGTCCAATGTTCTATTGAGAGATGCAACATGGGCTTCAGTGGGAGGACGGGGAGGATGGGACCCTCAAAATCAGCTCACAATTTTCACACAAATAAATTTTCACTCCCCTGATCAATCTAATGAAAGCCTTCTTTTGTTTATAAGGACATATGCCACGGGGGGGTGTATATTTGGATATTATTTTTTCTCTAGGAATGTTTGTTCACAGATACTTGGAAGTTTGGTGATGTTGAAGCCGTATCTCCCGTGGTAAACAGGAAGTGCTCGGAGGTGTCTCACTGCCCCATAGGGCAGCAGATTCCAACAGCTCCCCTCTTCCTCCAGATACTGACACCACTTCCTTCAGGAAACCTCTCACTGCACCACTCTCACCTGCTACAGAGAAGCAGCACTGTTTAAGAAATGTTTGTTTAAAAAATTAGTAACAATTCATCAGCTTTGGAATGCAGAAGTAAATACCTGTAATATACAAAATATCTATATTATATATATAATAATGTTATATATTTTATCTATGAAAATTATGCAATACAGACACTTGGGGCTCTTGAGCCAGTGACTTGAACAAAGTTCAAGGAGAAGAGCCCGCTGCCTTCCCTCTCTCCCGCTGCCTTCCCTCTCTCCCGCTGCCTTCCCTCTCTCCCGCTGCCTTCCCTCTCTCCCGCTGCCTTCCCTCTCTCCCGCTGCCTTCCCTCTCTCCCGCTGCCTTCCCTCTCTCCCGCTGCCTTCCCTCTCTCCCGCTGCCTTCCCTCTCTCCCGCTGCCTTCCCTCTCTCCCGCTGCCTTCCCTCTCTCCCGCTGCCTTCCCTCTCTCCCGCTGCCTTCCTCTCCCTTTCAGGACAAAGTTGTCCTTCTTACCTGCCAAAAGTAGCAACAGGAGAGCCAAGTATATGGCAGTTCAGGTGTGGAACCTGGTATTCAAAATAACTGTTATGTTGAATTTTGAACCCTGGTGAAGGGCCTTTCATGCCTGCCACGTGCCCAACTTGTACAAAGCCAGATGCAGTGGGGTCTGGATTTCACCCCTCCAACTACAGCTCTTCTATCCCATTGCTCATGCTCACTACCTGTTCATTTTATTTTTATTTTACATTCTTCCCTCTCCCCTATTCTCATTTATTCTTCATCCTCCTCTCTCCTCTGCCCTCACCTCAGCCAACATCTTCATCACAAATGCTCCCTGAATTCTTACCCAGGAGCAAGAAGTATTGAAAACAGAGTTACCACAATATCTGGACTACACTACCCTCTAATAATCCCGTTTCCACATCATTTGACTTCTGCCTCTGTTGGAAACATTCCTTGTCCTGTCTAGAGCTGAACTGAGAGCAAGCTGGGGAAACAGGCAATGAATTTTAGTATTTGTAAAGTGTTAGACTCCTAAGGTTTTGTAATAATCTTATCTCCTTTTTTGTGTTTTCTTATATTTTCCTAGTAATCAATGGCATCAAAAATACAGAGACCAAGAGACTGATAATTGTGCGCTAGCAATATCTTTCTGTAACCATACCCTTCCAGTGCATAAAGCTTCAGCACAGGAAAACCACGGTCACATACTGGGAGTTCAGTGGCATTCTCACAAGTCACTGCAGCGTTCTGTATAAGTATTGACTGTATCTGGGTGCTCTGTTTTGTCTGTCCTGTAAAATAACTTTTTATATGATGTTCAGTTCTCTTACCATCCACAGCTTGTTTACTGAATTTTACATCTTGGGCAAGATGAAGCAAGCTCATGAGGAGTAGTTGGTTTTCAAAAGATGCAAGCTTTAGATAACTGAGGGCAAGTAAAGCACACAACAATATTGAAACCACTCAGAGTTTTATTACAGCTGACTGAGACAGAGTGTGCTTTGAGGCTGGGAAATTTCCATTACTGAAGTGCAGGACAGTGCCTGGATACTGCTGCTGCTGCAGTTGAAAAATAAAAGCTACTTAATTTTATATAGGCAGCAACAAAATGTCAGTATATTAATTTAAATTGTTAGAATTATATAATAAGCTTTTAAGGTTGCTGTAAAATGGATCCCTTTAAAAATATTTAGAGTATAATTGTAAACTACTTGTACAAAACAAAGCATGATAATATTGGGTAGATGGTTGGACTTGGTGATCTTAGAAATCTTTTTCAACCTTTAATGATTCTGTGAAGATAAAAATGACTTAAAATTGCAACTGTGTTTTCAAACTGTATTTGTGAGCAGCAAATCTAACAAGAACATGACAGATAATACAAGACATCTCCTACAACGATGACAGATTCTGACAGTGACAGAATGATACCCAGTGCAAGATCAAGGCTGTTACTGACAGTATACTTCTGCAATTAATAATCCTTTGTGCTCCCCTTGGCATGCACTAAACAAACATAACAATCTGTTTACTGGGTTTAACTCCATGGTTCATAAGCCACCATAATCTTCCTGCAAAGTCAGAATTCTGAATGGGGAAAAAGGAAATATTGGGTGGGGGAAAGTAAATTTGTTTGGGTATCAACTGCCCAGCAATCTGGGTGAGAGACTGTTCTCAACTTCCCAGCAGCTAAGATTACAGCAAGATCTTCCTCTCCGTTGAGGCTTAGCACAGTGGTTGACATTTAAATGAAAATCACTCTCAAGAGATTAGAGCTCTATGTCACCAGCTAAATGAAGCCCAGGTAGGTACTGACTAGAAGTTATTAGCATCTGATGATCTTTATGAATCTTAGGATAGTTCCCTGTGGATCAGAGCTCATATCTAAGCCACATTCATCACCATGGTTCCTGAGTGCTTTAGAAGTTAAAATATATCTTTATAAAACACCTTACATATCTTCTTTCTCTCGTCACCCCCGCACAAAGGCTTGAGATCTTTTTAAATAATGCTGGGAAAACTATTTTATGTGCTTAATGCTTGCATTTTAGTAGGATGATGGGGAGGTGCAGGTTCTTGCTGAGGTGCTCTGAATGCAAATGTCCTACTCCTCCAGTAGCTCCTAAGAAAGGCATGCCTTCCATGGCCCCACGCAAGTAGTACAACTAATACAATGATGAGGACTTTGGGAGATGCAGCTGTAGTTTTAAATCATAAAAACTTGAAATCACACCCAGCCCAGATAGAGGGGCACTGTAGGGCAGGTACATAGTGTTTGTCCTTTGCCCAAACCTGATACTGCTGCTTCCAGGACTTGCAGGGCTTTTCATAGTGCTTTTACTTTTCAAGAGGCCTATTTACAGAAGGTGAAATTAACAGTTAAAGCAGATACATGCAATAGTATAGAGAATTTCTAGACTCTGGTTGCAGGATGAACTCATCCATGTGACTCCTGAACTTGATACAAAGATGGAGATAGTCCAAACCATGGCATATTTAAACTGGCTGATTTTATGGCTTAGCTGTTTCCTAATATAGCTTCTGATCTGAAGATACTGTGTTGGTTGGACAAACTCTCCTCAGCAAAGCTTTTATTTCTGTTTGAATTAAAAATAGGTTTTTCTTTTCCTCCTGCTTTACGTTATCTGCTATCAATTTTTTAGTAAGTATCGCCTCTTCTCCCCCACAACCCTTCATTTTGATCACAGAACTAAGCATTTTCTTAAAACACATTTCCATTCTTTCCAGAATTGAGGCGTTAATGTCACCTTGTTAAGGCCAAAGACCCAACATTAAGTGCAGGTAATGGCAGTGTATTTAAACAGGTTGAAAAGCAGCTGATAACCTCTCTGTCTGGTCTGCCCAGCTCAGTAACTGGAGAGCTTCCTTGTAAGCCCTATTGAAGGAGAATTACCCGGGAAGCTGCCATAGCCTTCTGACCACTCGTTTGGGTTTAATTGGATTAGATGTATATTTGAACACAGCCCTCAAAGGAGCTGACAGTCCTTCCACAATTTGCTGGTCTGCCTGCTTGGTTTCCATTTTGATCAGACACATCCCGGTGAAGGTAGAAAATAATCTAGATACACGCCAGTTTTTAATTAGATGTGCTATGACAGGTTGTTTTGGAGCTAGATTCTTTATGATCATTTGTTTTGCATTTGCTGATGACAGATTTATTTATGTTTGTAATCAGAATGTCATTTTTAGAGTTAAGAGAACATTTGAAATAATATTTTACTTGGTCTCAGAAAATTTAAACATTCATGCTTACTGCTTTCTAAAGTACAGAAGAACATCTTGTGGAAAGCATTATCTACAAGGAAAAATAAGTACATTTTCCCCCTCAAATGCAAAACCCTCTAAGATGTATAGCTGAATGTCTGTTGAGTATGGAGAGGAGTTTATTAGACTACACTGGTCATCCTGGACACCTTTCACTCCACCAAACCAGGCAGGGGCTGCCTCGGAGGCCTCAGAGGAGAGTCCTGGGGCTTTGCTTTGGTTAACTGGCTGCACAACTGAAACCAGTAACTCTTCCCTCTTGGCTTCTTGTCACACAGCCAGCCCCACGCTTTGGGGTTGGTAGTTAAGTTGTAATCAGGGGACGTTTCAGCGTTTTGTTTATATGGAAAACTGTGAATGTTGGGTCAGTGGCAAAGCTGGGAGAAGGTGGGACTGCAGAAAGGACCCTCTGGCACTTGGGACGAGGAAGCCAGAGAACACCCTGGCAGGGACACCTTCAAAGCAAACACAAAGCAGCAGGACTGTACTATTGGCATCTCTGCAGGGCAACGTCAATAGAGAGAGCAAAGCTGGAACACTGAAAGAAAGGAGAGGGCAAAGTACAACCAGTGAGAACTCGAGAGCAGCTGGATCATCATCTAACACATTCTGGCTGAGCACTATTCTGCAGGAATGCAAAATCGTAACTACTCACATGAGAAAGCTTGATAGTCAAGGGGTTAATTGGAAGACTGTACACTGAGGTCTGCTGAGAGACTGGGATGGTGTAAAGATGGAGACACAGGCATGCAGAGGTGTATAAAGATACATGTTTGAACAGTCATGGGAACAGAAGATGCAGCACAGCTCAAGCAGCTGTGGCAAGAGCAGCTACAGCAAATAGCAGTAGCATTTCAAATCAGGGATTACTTTTAAAAGATCATTAGGAAAAAAAAATCCTAAGTGAAGTTAAAAAGCTTGGGCATAAATTTTGCAAAGTTCCAGGTCACGCCAAATCTATTTTAGGAAACCAGGGGAGCCAAGACTCTGTGGTGAGCAGCGTCCCTGGCATGGGACAAGCCACCACCATCTGCAATTTCACCTTCCATGCAAAGCTTTGAGTTTATTTATATTTATAGGGGGAAAAAAAAACAAACAGGAAAACGTAATTCCATATAAAAATAATTTGCTCAAGAGAGGTTTCAAAACTATGTAGTGAAGTTGGGAGATGTCAGTAATGAACTCGCCCTCATCACAGTAATTCAGCTTTTGCGCAGAACAAGCTCGTGCTGCGGGACCTCGGCTTGGGGCGAGGCCAAGGAGAGCGCGCGGCCCTTCTGGGTCCCAGGCCAGGGACGCCCCGCGCCCGCCCCACCGCACCCTGCGCTCCCGCAGGCCCCGGCGGAGAGAAAAGCGGCACCGGGATGCGCGGCATCCTCCGCACGGCAGCCAGGAGCTCTGGCTTGGCTCGGCACCGCGCAGCCGCCCCGCTCTGCCCGGTGCCGGCAGGGCCCGGCCCGCGGCCTTCCAGGGAGAGGGCGGCAGCTGCAGCGGGCGGGAGGCGGAGGCCTGGACCCGGACACCCCATCCCGCCCGGTCCGGCCCCACCGCCCAGGCTCCATTTCCTGCCCCCGGCCCCGCCGTCACCTGACGCCTCTAATGGCGCCGGGCGGCCGCGCGCGCCCGCAGAGCCGCCACGCCCACCACGTGACCCGCCCGCCGCGCCCCCTCCCCAGCGGCTGCGGNCCCCCCCATCCCCGCCCCGCACGCAGGCACCGCGGTTCCCGGCACGGACAACATGGCGGCGGTGTCGGGGGCCGGGGCTGCGGGCGGCTCTGCCAACGCCGGGGGCCCGGAGATGGTGCGGGGCCAAGTGTTCGACGTGGGGCCCCGCTACACCAACCTCTCCTACATCGGCGAGGGGGCCTACGGCATGGTGTGGTGAGTACCGGCCGCCGAGCCCCGCCGGGGCAGCGCCCTTGCCCTGAACAACTCCCTCTTTCCCTCCCCGCCGCCCTGCCCGGCCGCAGCTTTCCCGGGGCCAGGCCCCGGGCTCCGGCCCGCCCTTGCAGGGGGGGAGGCCCGTGCCTTGCCCTCGGGGGAGGGGAAGCCGGGGCTCAGGCATCTCTGCCTCGTTCTCCTCGGCTCTGCTTTTCCCTCCGTCTTCCCGAGGTTGTTCCTCTGGCATCACCTTTCCCCTCCCTCGCTGCCGCCTTCCCCCCCTCCAAAAAATTCCCGCATCCATGGGTGCAGCTGAATGTCTCGCTTCCCTTCACTCCTGCGTTTATTTTCTTGAACGTGTTTCGTCCCTGCCTCTCGAGTTGGTTGCTCCCTTTATTTTCTCCCCTGTAGCGCGATTGCAGACGTTCGGAAAGGGGCAAAGGTGTTAAAATCCTGCCAGCAGCTCCGCGGTTCTCTTTGTGCCTGTGCGGAGCTCCCCTGACTGCCTGTCCCTGAGGTCACGGCTGAGGAAAGAAGTGAATCCGTGCACAGGAGTTGCTGCCCCTACCTGGCTTTGCTCAGGACGTGCGGGCTGTGCTGCGCTGCCAGATCGGCGCCTTAGATTGTGATGTATACAGGTGAAAGTTCCTCCCGCCGCTGCAGCTCGCGGTTGTTTTGTACCGGGAGGACTTGGACCAAGTCTCGCTGAAAGCGGCCGTGCGTGTTCGCTGTGGTTAATGCCGCTGAAGAGCGCGGTGAATGGACCGCAGTGTAGGGAGAATGTAAACCGCCCGGATTAAGAGCGTGAGGTGGATTACTGTGGCCATCTAAAGGAGCTGGGGTGATGTGGTGTGTCTAGTGACTGGGCTGTAAATCTGACCTGTTCAGTGACCTTACTTAGGGCTTTGTATTTGGTTAGTAAAACACGTTTAAAAACTATCAAACCAAGGCACAAACAAAATTCATCAATAACCCCAAGCAGTTTATGTCTGGAATAATTTAAGGGATGACGATGAAAAACTTTTTTTTTCTTTTTGGTTATCATTTTGTCAACTTTCTTCCAACACTGCTTCTGTTTCTGCAGCATGTTTTTGTGAGGTTTCCAGGCTAGGAGTTCTTAAAAGCTTTATCAGCGTTAGCTTCTCTATCTGGTGCCTGATCTTTTGTAAACTAGAGCATTTCTCCGAGCAGCCCTGGTGTGTGCAGCTCTGGAGCTCTCTGCGGGGGTACTCTCTGAATTGTGCTGGCCTGTTCAGATGAAGTCATCCTGTATTTCAGGGTGGAACTTTAATCTGGGCGAGATGAGCCTCTCTTACGAAGTTTTGGGTTGTGGCCTGTGGGAAGGACCTTCAAAATGTAAATCAAAAGTCCTGTTTACAGTGCAAAAATGTCCTTGTTATTGTTTTAGCATTAGAAATGACAATAACCTCTCCAGCCCTAAACATGTTCAAGTAGTTTATGGTACAAGCTTTATTTTGGTATGGTGTACTTTACCTGAGCTGGGGCAGTGAACTAGCGTAGGCAATTTCAGTTCTAGCTGCACTGGTTTATACTGGCAGTCTGGTTTGGGAAGGTACTTCCAAGCTGTATGATGGGCATGTTCATATCAAGGTGCTAAAAGTCTGTTTCGCAGGCAGTGTGTTAAAGCTGAAATATTTCGCCACAGATCGGAGATTGCAAGATGCAGTGGGATGGCAGCTGATGCCCTTTTTTGGCATCACTGTGCTAGTAAGCAGATAGAAGGAAAATGGGGCCACCTTTCTGCCCCTTCAAATGATATGTTGTTAAATTCTATACTGGAACTTACCCCTCCAGAACTATATGTGGTTGTCTTTTCTCTAAAAGCTTATACCCGTACATTGTGTATGCTATGAATGCTATAGAAAATGACTCTCCAAAAATCCAAATCTCCAGTTCGGTTGAAATAGGAGCTTGGCTCCTTTGCTCTAAAATTATTGATATGAAATACTAAATTTAGTAAAATGATTGCTCTTCTGGGTGTGAAATGACAGGGAACAAAGTCTCAGTTTATGTTATGTACTTGATAAGAAAAGTAGCTGTGGGATGCACTCGTCGCAGTTAAATGCCATAGTAACTGTAATGTAGTGCCCAACATACAAGCTCCTGTGATGAAATGAAATGACATCGATCAGCAGAAGTATAGGTGATGCAGCTCGAGAGGAGGGATTTCTGATCTTGCCTTGGTTGCTAATGCAGCCAGGATCTGCAGAAGCTTCTGCCTCAGGGGGCGGGGCAGAGGGCAAGCAGTGAGTGTGCAGATGTAGATGTTTCCTGCAACTGTAAAATCCATTTAAATGTGTTCACTTTAATGGGGGGAAGCAAAGCTGGCCCTGATGGGTTTGTTTTGGACTCACAGCTAATGTCTACGACTTGGGAGATGCTAGTGATTTACAAGTGCTTTGTGCTGTAAGGCTTGTTACATGGAAAACAAGTGACTTAACTCCTACAGTCCTCCACTCCTTGCCTTGGTTTTGCCAATTGTTATGTTTCTGGATTACTGTATTAGGGAGTTGAAAACAGTAACATTCTTTTTTCTTATAGCAGTAAAAGGGCAAATTAGTTATTTTTAGGATAGTGCTCTTACGGTTGGTCTTCCATTTTGATTTTGCATCAGAGACAATAATGTTTGAGAAATATTGATCAGAGCATAAAAGAACAGCCCAGGATATAGAGGAAGGTGTTGGCTGAGCAGAGTGTACGTGGTTGTTCTCTCTGAATTTGAAAACCCTTAAAGGCATTTAACTATTTTCCCAAGTGCAGTCAATTCTGTCATAATCGGGGTTTGAGTGGAAATAAAATGAACAGAGCAGTATATTTATTGCTGTGCTGCAGTTGCACTTTGTCAGCTTCAGAAGCAGAAAAAGCACATTATCTGGCAACCCCCATCCTCATGTCCTCCAGTTAAACTCTGCCAAAAGCGTGATTCCTCTGGTACAGTCTTGCATCTCATGGAAAATTCTGATGGGGGTGAAGTGGTTAATGAGTGGATATCCATGTCAATAGCCTTCTCTAACCCATTTTTGTTTTCAGTATTTCTGCCTGGGAAACTAGGGGATGACCACAGCACAAACAAAGCTTTAGCCAAGATCCTCAGCACTTCTTGGGACTGCAGGACATTTTTTTAAGCAATTATTTAGTCATCCAGTCATCTTTGTTACTCTGAATTAATTTATTCAAATATATGCAAATGTTGTGGGCTTTTTCTTTTTTCTTTTTTTCCCCCTTTTTTTTTCTTCTCTTTCTTCTCTTTCACTTAAAGAGATGTTATGAGGGGTGTTGGTGTGAAGTTTTCTCTCTAACTTTCCCTTTCTTTCGGTGATAGCGGATTATCAACCTCAGAGTCAGCTGGGACCAACTTTCAGACCAAGTCTGAAAGTTTCAGAACTACCTTTCAGACACAAAATATGAAAGGTTATTGAGATTATTCTCCTCCCCCCCAGATGCATGGGTTTGTTATGTTCCGTGGTTTTATTTATGTTGGTTTGGTTTGTTTGTTTTTTAAGCAACCACTGACCAGACAATACCCTACAGACACTGAAACAGCGATAAAAACATGATAGCATTGAGCTTTGAATTTCCAGTGTGAATTTTTCTTCCTCCAGTTGGTCAGTGGTAATTTGGCAAGGATGGTAGTTTGATGGCATAAAACAAGCAGTCTTTTGGGAAAGAACTGGTGAATGGGAATGTGATAGGGATGTTTAGTTTATATTCAGGTTGGGAAGCCTTTTTTGTCTTCAGGCTTATGTGAATGTGAAGTGTTCTCACTGCTGCAAATAGCCACATATAAATAACGAAGCTGAATGCAGTTGGAAGAAATGAATCCTGAAGCTCCAATCTTGCATTTCTTGGCCTGAATTTGACTGTGTTGTTGCAAAGGTATCTTTGTGTTACTGATGTGCCATGAAAGAGTGATATTAAAAGTTGAGGTAGTTAATATATAAAGGTTAAAGTAATACTGAAAATAATATATAAAATGGCAGTAGCTTTTGCAAAGTTCTGTTTCTTTCTGCTGCCCCATAGAAGGGGGGACACCCACTATTGGAGAGTGGGTAATTTAAAATGAAATATGAGAAGAGACTTGAAACACAAACAAAAAGAACAATAACAAAAAAACCCAAACATTAATAATCTGCAAGGCATATTTGTATTAAGAGATGAAAATGAACAAGTGATGGGATTGATGGTTGTGTATTAATTGTCCATCACTGCACAAAACAGAACCATTTGCAGCCCCCTGAGGGTGGGATTGGTGCTCTGGGGTGGCAAAGGTCAGAAACAGCTGGTAATTTTCTTTCTGTTTACTCTTGGATTGATCTGGAGAGGATCTCTGTAGAGGAGGAAATGTCAGCGAGCCTAGAGATTGGTGTCCTTGCTGGTGGTGGGTTTGGGTACCTGCTGCTCACCGGCTCTGGGCTGCGCCACCACCAGAGCAGGGCAAGGTAGCCAACCTGATACATCCTTCTTGGTGCAAGGAGACCAGAGAATTGTTATCAGCCTCTTCCCTCTGAGGAGAAGGCCCGGGAAACACTTTCCTTCAGTCATTCAGACTTGTAGCCGGTGCTTCAGCGGGGGTTTGAACAGGGAGGGAGCAGCCAGAGCTCTTTGTGCTCCCCCTGCAATGGAGCTGTGCTCGGGCTGCAGGATTCGCGCTCTGCTCCGCTCTGAGCTCTCTGAGGTTTATGGGAGATGGAAGGTAGTGACTTTTCCTGTCTGCCCAAAGAAACGGGGTACTGGATTAACAGTGGAAGAGTGCAGCTCAGGGACACTTGCAGTTTATAAATAAATACATCTTTTCTTAGCATAGCATGGCCCAACCCATGGAAATGCATACAGATAACTCAGGTTATTTTTTTAAAGCATGATTTATTAGGGAAATCATGTTGACAGTGCCTGTATGAGGTTCTGTCAGTCCAGCTCCTGTACCCCTACATATGATTCTTGAACCTGTTGCCTGTTGTCCATCAAATTTGACAGATGGTAGAAGTCTTAAAGATAGAAAGCTTCTGCAAGTTACTTAAAAATAGGTATTTTACTAGAGTGAGGAGACCCTGTACACTGCTCCACTGAAAAAGAGACTGCATTGGGAGGTCAGACAGGAATTCAGACTCCCCCAGAGAGACACGACAGATGCCTCAGACTTACAGGTGGATTTATTGGTACTCTTGAGACCAGAAATGTTGTATTTGTAAGGCACCAGGCTCTGTTAGTTCAGTGAGCTCCTTGTTCTAGGAGTGGGGATCTACAGCCCACAGAAGAGTTAATACCAGCTGAGTAGGTGTACAGCTCAACTTGAGTTGAAGACAAATACTTTGCCAACATAATAATTTTTTAATGCATTTGTGTTGATACTTTTTAATAGGTTTCAGCTATGATCTATAAATGAATTAACTGAACAATATGATATTTAATAAAAATATTTTATGACACCTTGCTGTGGAGTATTTCTCAGCATAGTGTAGGTTGAAAGGGACTTCTTGAGGTCATGTAGTCCAACCTCCTACTCAAAGCACAGCTGATGTCAAAAGTAGATCAAGCTGCTCAACTTGTCCACTCAATATTTCCAAAATCTCCAGGGATGGAGATTCCACAACATCTCTGGGCAGCTTTTGGTTCTAGTGTCAAACCAATTGTCCAGTGAAACTTTTGCCCTTAAAAATGTGAGAGTTCCTGTTGACACAACTTGTGACCATTGCCTCCTGTCCTTTGTGCCCTTTACCTCCGAGAAAAGTCTGGATCAGATTTCTCTGTAATGCCTCTTTATATACATTTTAAAACATGTAGATGCTTTCTACCCCTGCTTTTCCCTCCCATCATGGCCTGTATGATCCCGGTTTCCTCAGTTCTTTTCTTCAGCCCTCGAGCATCATAAGCACATTTCTGGTTGCTTCAGTGTGGGGGGAGAGGAAAGCTGGACACAGTATTCCAGATGTGGCCTCAGAACTAATTTTTTTCCTTCCCCTGCTGGCTGCACACTCAATAAAGCAGCTCAGGCCATGACTGGCTTGTGAGCAGGTGCTGAGAATGGATGAAGTTGGATGTTCTGGTGATCTAGAAAAGACTTCTACTTGCACTTAGTGACCTGTTCTCAAACTCATATTTTTGCAAGGTACATTAAAATCCCAACATGCAGTACTTTGTAATCAGCTTTGACCAGGTATATTAATAAGAAGTAATAAATGTCATTAATTCAGAGGGGGTTATTTGGTGAGATGCCTCAGCAAGATGAGGTTTCTCATGCTCCATCAGTGTGCAGAGAGTTGGTTTCTGTTTCAGGGAGCACTTGTTACTCCACCCCTCTCTGTGGGTGAGACCTGGTGCAGAGGCACCCTGAGGTCCCCCACAGAAGGGACTGCTCCCCAACTTCCACCTGGAAGTGGGACTGCTCCCCAACTTCCTCCACTCCAAGGGCTGCCAAAAGATGTCAGTCCTGGGCCTGGCTGCCTCTTGGCGGATGAAATACTGATGTGTGTGTAGCTTGTAGAAAGGCTTTGGTAGAAATATCGTTATATTAGATTTGGGCAAAATCCTCATCAGAGTCCAGTTGTTAGTGGAGATGTGTGTGTGGTTTTATTATCTATCTTGTTTAGCAGTACCTAAAATCACTACAACCCAAGTTCTATTAAGGGAACATATCTTCTTTTGTATTTTAAGGGGATTTTCATAAAATTATCAAATACTCTGTGGTAATTAGAATGCAAATGAGATTTTTTGTTATATGGTAGAAAGTAATATGTCTGTGTTGTGGGTATGTTTTAAGTACCAGCAACTTGCAATTAGGCTTCCAGTTCATAATATACAATTACTTTATTTTGCAGTTTTCCTTAAAACGAGCAGCTGTCACTGCAGAACCTTCACTTTTCATTTGATCAGAAGGAAGGCAGTTTGCTGTACAAATCTTGCTGATGTGTCCTGAGTAAAAGTCATTTGAGCACCACAAATCAATACTCTTCAGACTCCTTCAGTCCAGAATTTGCCCAGTTTTATTGGGATTTGGAAGCTGCAAAGTACCCAAAATGACATTCAGGCTGACTTTTTTGTATTGGATTTTTGAGTGCTCTGTAATTTCAAAATATCTTATTTTAGTTACAGTAGCCAAGGTGTCTTAATGCTGATGCTCTAGCTGAACAAAACACAGAACTGCTAATAGGTTGAGGGGCTCCTGTTTCCTGCTGACAGGGCTTTGTGAAGAGATGGAAAAACAGGCACAAAATGCCTTCTGAGCTGCTGCTGGGGAAAGTAACCTGGGCTAGTGGTGAGATAAACACTTGGTGTTAGTGGTTTAGTTTGTTGGGGTTTTGTGTGTGTGTGTGTGTGTGTGTGTGTGTTTGTTTGTGGAATGCTGAACTAACCATGGCAGAGTGGACAGCAGCAATGAGCTTGCTTTCTCTAGTGCCTTGTGACAGCTTTCATTTTGCACTGGTGTTTCTGGAGGTTTCCAAAAACCTCTTTTAAGTATGCAGGAATGATCTTCTTCAGTGATATATTTATTTTTTCTTGGACTGAGAACTGTGAACTATCTAGTCTGAGAATTTTTATCATTTGAATCAAATAAGTTAGTTACAGGAAAAAAAAGGTTAATTGTCCATATCTTGTGTTTTGGGTTGTTTGTTTTTCTTTGGTTTTTTTGGTTTGTTTTTTTTTTCTAAAGCTGACTCTAGGAGGAGTTTTTGTGGTACAAGTCAAATTAGAACCTTATTGGACAAAAGAGTAAACCACATTGGGGTATTTCTTAATCCTGTTGCCACTCACAGCTCTCTGGCAGTGCTTTTCCTCTCTAGAAAAGGGGCAGTGTTTCCTACACATGTTCACAGTGTCTGTTTTACTGCTGGGGTGGTGGTGGTGGTGGTTGTTTTCCAGGCACTGGGGTAACACTGGGCATGTAACTGGCCTGGCTGCTGTCTTGGTGGCTCTTTGTTGTCTCTTGAGAAGCCATCAGCAGAGGAGGAAGCCAGCCCTGTATCAGCTCCTGTCTGGAGGTTTAGTTTGCATGACAGTGGGGCCTGGACACTGCAGCTGTGGTTTCCATGAGTAACTAGTGCTGATCTCAGGCTGTCTCTAAAGAGGCAGCTTTCCTTCTGTGCTCTGTGTCATGCCATTCCTTCCTCCACTCCTGTGCTGGTGTTTGCATTGGTTAGTTACCCGGGTTGGAAAACTCATTTAGCTGAAAAGTTGCCTCATAACAAATAAAAATGAGAGGTGGTAAGTTGATGTAACTGCCACACAACCCATGAGTGCTAGTGCTGGCACAGGGAGGGGCAGGGTTGTCAGGCACAAAGAGCAGAGTGAACCACAGCCACTGCCTTTCATTCACTGAGCCTGAAGGTTGTCTCATGTTATTGAGCTCTTATAATTTTGCCCTGAAATTAATTCTCGTGGGAATTGTCCTTATATAGAGAGAAGAAACAGAGTGATATTTAATATCATCATGGCTTATCAAAAGCAGTGGGTGCTTTCGGAATGAGGCATTTATTTTGTGTGGAGAAGCTGGAAAGCTCTGAAATGGGGAGGATAAGTGGGAAGGCCAGGAGTAGATGAAATGCTAAGATGTAAGAGTTGTCTGTTTTCTGAAGACCAGCCTGCCCTGGAGTGGCATAGAGTAGGCATCTATGATGATCTGAAGTCACAGTGCTGCACAGCTAAGGGTACAGAAAAACCCCACATGCTAGAAGAGATTGAGATTTTTCTGGAGAACTAAAATTGATAAAACACCGTGAAGCTAAATGACATCTTTAGCCAAATAATGCAGAACCTTGGGTGAAATAACTCGTATTTTTTCTAATACTAACATTAAGATCTAGTTCCAGAATGGCTGCTCTTTGGAGTTCTGCTTAGTAGGTGCCAACAAAACACAAATCATCTGGTCTGCCACGCCCGGGATTATGAATTGACTGAGCTTCTGGCCAAAGCAATTTATTTAACAGACTCCATTTTGCATGACTAGCTATTTGCTTTCAAAATACTAGGAGTTATCTAAGGAATGAAACAGGTCATTCTTATGTGCATAGTAGATAGTTTAAATTTGTAATGCTTTGGAAGTGTCATTGGATTCTACTTTTCAAATTCTGAAAAATAAAATTGTTCTTCTATAACCTGTTAGAATTCTGTGAGTAGATCGGTGAAAACAAATCTCCTGTAGGAGGTTCCGGAAGTGCCTTAAGAATTTGCAGTGTGAAGGGCAATAACCTGTGGTAGATCAGAAACTGCCAAAGAGTAAAAGAACTTATGAGTAATTATTCACTTCTGTCATGGGAAGAAAGAGTTGGCATAATTGTGCCAGAAAGCCTTAGGACTGATACTGAGTGTTACGAGAGCTGGCTGAAATGCAGGTGGCAGCAGTGAAGATAATGCAGTTACATACTGACCCAGAAAGCTGCAGAGGTGAACTAGAAGCATGATAGGGCAGTTTGCAGTGATTACTTGTACACCTTGCTAGGGACTTGTGATAAATAAAGGGCATTGTTTTAGAAATTATATTTACTTTCTCCTCTTGTTGGAAAATAAAAAAACCCAACTTTGTAAGGAATAGAAACAAAAAGCATTTGTTTAGGTATCTTCCAGAATAAGATGTATTCTATAATAAAACCAAGAGAAAACCATAGCAGTGATCATTTGGTGACCAGCTTTTCCTATGTGGTAGGAGTTATTCTGTAAAACTAAATCTCTAATGGAGAAAAGTAGAAGTGTATTAAGATGCCTTTGTTTCTATATTATTTTCCTGAATTCACAGGAGAATTCAGGAAGATGCTCTGTTATTGAGAACCTCTTCTAGGGAAAGCTAATAAATCAAAATGAAAACTCTGAGCGAGAGTCTTTTCATAAACTGAGATCTGTTAAACAAGGCAAATATATCTTAATATGAATAGGCATCTATTCCTTTTAGAACAAGATGCTGATTCTGTTAGTGCTAATAAAAAAGGTTTCAGCTGGGGACAAAAAGTATATTCAGCAATACGGAAGTGATACATTACTGGATGTCCTCAAACCTGAAACTGACTATTTCATCCTTCTTCCAGTACTGCCCTTTGGTAAAAGAATAATACACTTTAGCTGCTCTCTGTATTTTAATAGCCTAGAATCAGAACTAGTTATTCAGAAGACTCTCAAAGGGTTAATATCCAATTATTAAAAAGAAAAGCCTGAAGGAATAAAAACCCCAACCAGTCCCCTCCACAAATCTGCACCCATCATGCACGCCACCTTCCCCCACGCCCCAGAACTAGTGAACAGTCTGTTATGGTGCTGCTAGTTGTACTGTATCATAATACTGTGTTATTTTACTTACAGCAGTCTTAAAAATAAGTTTAAGCTATTTGCATGGTAACTTGATAAATGTCAGCATGTTGCAGAAATGCCCGTGATTGAGCTAAATGTGGACTGAATGAAAAGATTAAAGATCTTCAGAGATCAGCTTGTTTGCTGGGAATTATTTTTGCCTTGCCTCTCCTGGTCGCAAGCAGAATTATTCAATATTTCAGAAAGATTCTTGTCCCTGGATATGCCCTTGAAATCTTGTTTCCACAGCAACATAAAGCTACTGATAAAACATCCCTTTTAAACTTCAAATCAGTCTCTTATTGAGAGTTGTAATTAGATGTTCCCCGGTAGCATTGTGTGTTTTGATGCGTGTGCTGAGAGCAGCCTGTGAAACAGCCATGAGGTGAATAATCCTAGAAGTGTTGGAAGAATATCCCATGATGGGGTAAGCCTTCAGGCAGCGTGGCAGAGTGTGCTGAGGATGGGGTGCCATCAGAGTAGGCAGTTGTTTTTCAATGGTTATATGAAGAAACAGCCCTCTGTGGGATACAGCTATTGCCAGGAGCTGGCTCCTTTCCTCCCAGCAGCTGCAGCGTGCTCTCACTTGTTCCATTTCTGCTCCAAAATGAAACATGTGAAGAATAGAACTGGATGG
>VYZU01033302.1:144468-154593 GCA_013401355.1 Ceyx cyanopectus | reverse complement strand
ACAGTAAGTAATTTCTTTAAATTAAGCAGAGATTAATTAGAATAGCTGGGCAGAATAACTGAAGCAANAAAAAAATCGAAAAAAAACGGCCCCTTCCCCCCCCCCCCCCCCCCCCATCAACATCTAAACCTGTCAAATTATCCTAATCTGACAGAAAGTGATATGGGATTATCAGGTGCAGCAATGAAACGAGCACCAAAGTCTTCAAAACCTCGCTGATTTTCTTAACATGAAAGCTTAGATATTTACTATCTACGACACTTGAGAATCTCCCCAAAATTAGGACATTATTTAGCTATTTTTCTTGAAAGAATGGAATGAATTGTGCATTTGAGTGTTTATGAAGGGCACACTTGTTTGTTGTTTTAGCAGATTAATAATCCTAGTAGAAAATAGCCCCTATTATCCTTTGGAACTTTACTATTTATGAGATTGGTATGAGTATCAGAGCAATATTCCCTGATAGCTAATAATTACACAGAGGTTTCCTCAGGGTACACAAAAATAGTCAAGGTCACCAGTGACACACAATCAAGGTTATCCTTCATCTCATGACACAGAGTCTATCTGTACAACAGAATAAAACAATAAAAATGCTAAAAAAATCAACAGGTTTGGGGAAAGAAGATTCAAACTCAGCAGATTTTAAAAGGAGGAGAAAATTGTTCCAACATTATAAATCATTATTAGCAACTGTAACATGAAGGACAAAGACAATTTAGAAATAATCCATCAACTGATCAAGAATTTTCTTTCTCCTCCCATATTAGAAGCAGTGCCACATGAAATCACCCACAAATGCTGCAAATAGCATGTTCACTGGTGAAAAAGAAGGCATTAAATCTCCTCATGTAAGTTAAAATCAATTAAATCATGATAAACTGTATTTTAATTGCAGCCTGTGAGAAGGACATGAATTTCACCAACATCCTTCTGTGAAGAGGAGAGATGCAGGTATTTGATGCCAGCCTGGTCTTGAAAACAACTGTAACATTCCCCAAGAAAACAGGGATTCAGAACACTATCTTTTGGATCCCAGAAAGGAGCTGGGTAGGGTGGCCTTTAGAAATATGTGATTAGTGTTAAAATATCAATATCAGTGATCAAATCCACTGGGAGGGCCAAGATCTGCAACAGGCAACCCCCCTGGCAGCAGGAAGGGCTCCATTTTCTGGTCAGTGGCTGCAAGTCAGTTGACAGCATTTCTGATGCACACTGTCAACCAGTTATTGGGGAAATTCCACTGTGGATGATTGAGATGGAAAGGGGACAGATCCAGATTCTGTCCATCAAAGCAGATGATGACAGAAGAAAAAACAGTGACAAAAAGTTCTATTTGAAACTGTGTACTTAATTAATATTTTCTGAAGTTTTTTCTTTCAGTGATCATATGTGGATGCAACATTCATGTCTTGGTTGGGCTTAAAAAATCAGAAAGCACACCTAGGGCAAGAGCTGAATGAAACTCAGAAAAGGCTAAAGACTCTCTCTAGTTGAAAAGTCAACATGGAGAACCCTCCAAACAGTGCTGAAAAATTGCCATTTGACATTCAGAAACAGAAGGAACAGAGAAAGGGAATGAGGGAGAGAGACTCAGGCATTAGAGAAGGAAACTAGAGCACATTGAATGAAAATAATGATAAAAATGGAATATCTACGAGTGGACACAAAACCAGTATTGAATCCAACTCCCCCTGATGGTAATTACAGCACTGGGGAGCAGCACTGGGAGAGTCCCAGTTCAGAATCCAGCTGTTCAGGAGCACCAGGTTCTCTGACAAATCTGATTGTTCCTTTCCATGTCTAAGCCACATGGAGAAAGTAGATAAAGCAGAGTTGAACAGCTGGAATCCTTGCTTCTGGAAAGAATGAAGAAGGGAGTTAGAAGAGAATTCAAAATGCTACCTGTAAAGCAATTAAAATTCCTTACACAGCTATCAGTGGCACCATATTAGAAAGCACACCAAGTCCACAGCCACTACAAAAGGTGCCATAAATTAACCAAATGACACACTACAAAGCTGAAACTGGAAATCTGCTAATCCCTTTAGACTCAGCTTCTAACAATTTTGCAAGAGGAACTGCAGCTCCTTTTGACAAAACCAGGAAATCATCCCCTCGAGCAGCAAATCTTACTGCAAATAGGTGTGGAAGAGACTAAATCTGTCCCAGTCGTTTCACAACAGTCTTTTGAGCTGCTTATGAGGATATTTTAGAAGAACTTTTTCTTCATTCAGAAATTCCATCAGTTTGAAAGTTAAATCCAGAGATAAATTGGGCACTTAGAGATATTAGAGGCATTTTCAATGGGTGTTCTGGACATTGTAGTACCTTTCATGTTATTCTAGAGGCGTTAAGCTCATTGTTTGAAGTCCAAAAGCTTTGGGAAATTGATGTCTAGGGCTAAGCTTAAATCTTTAAACACTTTTCAAAAGGAAGATTCATTCTGTGAGTCAAACAGTCTTAGCAGTCAGCCTTTTCAACAGGGCCTATTTGCAAAGATGGATCTAAAATAAATTACTTTATCCGCCTGAAAGCCATTTTCAGGGGAAAAAAAATAAAATCTTAATATATCAGTCTGTTGTATCTACAGAAAGGAGCAGCTTCTAATTTGTCCTTCACACAACTGCAAGAAGTGAGGATCTGAAATTCTTTACTTTGGGGTGGGGGGGTAGGGGGGAAGAAGGGAACAGTAGATGTGAAATCCTGAACTCCTTTATTTGGACAGTAGATGAGGCAGCAGTGATCAGTGTATTGATTTGCTGCTCTGCTAATTAACATACTGCTTTCAGCCTTAAGAGTTTCCAGCTCAAGATTGAGCTGTTTCAGACAGTCTTTGGAAAGCCACCACTTAAAGCAGAGCAAAAGCACTGCCATTTCTAGTTTTAATTGGGAATGAGGCCACCATTGCTTAAAAAGCCAGGAGCTTGTTCATTTTCTGAAAGATCTGCTCAGCCACAGCCACAGCAAATGATTGCAACCCTGGGCTTCAGGAGGACTAACTTTTTCCTCTTCAAAGACCTACTTGGAGGAATCCTTTGGGCTAAGACTCTAGAAGGTAAGCTGGTTGATATCCAAACATCACTTCCAAAAAGCTCCTCAAGTAAAAGAGGCAGGAGACCAGCAGGGATGAGCAAGGAGCTGCTGGAAAAACTCAAGTGGAAGAATGAAGTTCATAGTGTTGGAAAAAAGGGGCTGGTCTCTTGGGGGAATGATAGGAATGCTGTCAGGGTTTGTAGGGATGCAACACGGAAGGCCAAGGAATTAACTCTGTCCAAGGAAGGAGAACAAGAAGGGCTTCCTCAAATGCATCAATGGGAAAAGGAAGACTGGAGAAAATGGTGCTGGAGCAGAGTTACTGACTGCTCTTTGCTTCACTCTTCACTGCTGTGGCCAGCCTCAGGAATCCCTGACCCTGCAAGTGAAAGCCTGGAGGGAGAAAAACTTCCCTCTGGTCGATGAGGATTGGGTTAGAAAATGGTAGATGACTGTTCCTGGAGTGAAAGCATACTGGTGACCATTACAAGTGCTTTTTCCCCTCTTCATAAATCCTGTTAGCTCAGAGCCAAGACAACAGCAGGCAAGGCAGCTTGGAGTTCCCTCTGCTGAGAAGAGCTGGTTGCTGAGCTGTGCTTTGTCCCACCTGCACAAGCCCACTGCAAAGGCAGGTGCGTTGTAAACAGGAGCTGTAATTTGCCCTGCTTTTCCCAAAAACCCAGCTAGAGCCAGAGCCCCAGTTGAATGCATGAGGCTGCCAGACAGAAAAACAAAAACATCTTTTTCCTACCAAACTGAGTGTATTTGATCTGGAAATCACTAAGGCACAATAAATGTGGAACCCCACAAAGAAGGTTTTTTTTTTTACAGTCAATTTTTAGAGGAGAGCTGCAATTTCTATAATGAACTTGTGTTAAACACTCCAAAAAAAAAGTTAATTAAGAAAATGTTTTGGTTTTTTTTCAGCTCAAAATAAGTAATCTGTTGCTGAATAATACAGTATGTACAGTAAATATAGTTTGGCTGGGAAGGTTTATTGCAGGGCTCTATGGGTACAGATAACAGTTCTGTTCCCATGCAACTTCAAACAAACTGAGACTATGCAGAGAAAAAAAAAGCAGCACCTGAAGCACCACAGGATGGTAAAAAAGCAGAACATTGGTGTGCACAAATTGCACAAAACTCAAAGGGAAAGAAAAAAAAAAGGTCAGATATTTGCTCCTAAAATGGGTATATCCTTTTCCCCCACCTCCCATTGTACCAAGTTTCAGTAGGGCAGAGTACCCCAGATTTTTCCACCAGTAATTTCAGTCTGTAAACAACAGGTTTCCTTTTGTGGTCGCTCAGATTGAGAGAGATTTTGAAACCACATTCAAATATTCCTGTATTGACAGTCTCCAAAGTTTCTCTTGAACTAATCCAAGCAAGAAATAATGACAGTGCCCTGAAACAGGAGGCAGTAAATAAGAATATCAGAAAGATGACAAAGAAAACACTGAGGAAGGTTCAGAGAAAAAAATATATGTGTACTGTGTGACACAGATGCAACCTATACGGAAGGAAAGCTGCAGATTAAAAGAGTCTGTTAGTCACAAGCAGAGAAACATAAAAGGAGGAAGAAAGCTAAGAAAACAGTCTACTTGTGGCATTAAGGCAGGAGAAATACGGAGTAAATGTGGAAAAAAATGACAAAATCCCAACCCTGCCAGTGACTCAGATACAAAAGAGCAAGTTAAGTTTTGCCAAAGCCACTGGGGGAGTGCAGAATTGATGCCTAAAGAAATGTTAGGTCCTATTCTAAGCCCCCAGAGCTTTCCCTGTGAGCAGCTTGCTCTTGCTAACTCCACTGGAGCTTGACAAGGAGTTATTAGGTGGGAATTCAGCCTTGGTTTTCCCCCATGAAGCCAAGAAGAGGAAAGCAGCCCATGGCCCATCATGGAGGTTCCTGGCAGGAGTAGAGAACTCCCTGGGGTCACCCTTGGGCAATCAGTGCTTGTGCCCTGCAGCACAACTAACAAGACTGGTGAAAATAGGGTTGTGTCAGTGTTGGTGACAGGCTCTTGATCACTGCTTCAGTCCCAAGCTGAAAATCAAGCAAGATCTGGAGCCTAGGCAATTTGGTCTTGGTGGGATGGATTCTCCAGGGTGGAGTGCAGGGTCTGTTGGGAACAAAAGTCTGTTCCCAGACCAGAATGTCATTTTCCTATGATGACAGCTGAGCAGAGGAAACCAGAGGAGGCAGCAGCCTGCAAACATCACAAACTCACACTATGGGAAGGCATTTCTTTCCACAGCACACAGAAGATGTGACACCATCACCTGCAGTCCACGACTGACACAACAAGGCAATCCAGCATCCAAAGGACTGAACTCCAGCCACAGGCTGTGCTCAGAAGCTCACAGCACAGAGGGCATCAAGAGCAGACCCAAGCACACCACTCTGACAAGTCTCAGAGTAATCCCCTTTCCTTCAGAGCTCCTTCTTTACACCAGAAGCACCACCTTCACCCAAACCTACCCCACAGGCAGCACACAGCTGCTTGATCTTCTTCCAAGTGTAGAACACTGCAAACGGTGAGCTTGGCAAAATCCAGGACTGGAGACACACACACACTGTCCACTGAACTGGAAATACTGAGCTGACTTGCTTTGGCCACATCATTTCAGAAAGAACAAAGTTTCTTACCTGTTTGCAAGTGGAGAAGAAGGAGTTCAATGTCTTCTTGCACAGAGGTGGAACACAAGCCTGCCAGCCACTTCTCAACAGCTGAAGACTCATGTACAGCCTGAAGCAGGGCACAGAGCCAGGGGGTAACACAGTCTGGGTAACTCAGCTCTGAAAATAGATTTCACAGGCAAAAACTTTAGTGCTCATTGCAGAGTGGGAGGGGAAAAAGATTTCTTATTTAGCTGTTTTCCCTCCTGTTGCTCTTGTTCCTTTCTTCCTGGGAGCATCCTTCCAACTTCCCTAATCTTTTAGCCTGCCTTTCCTTTTACATCAAGCATTTATGTAGCTTTAATTTTCTGATACTGATCAACTAGAACACATATCCAGGAGCTGTTAATGTTTTACTAATTGTCTTTCACAAAACTTTCACTGAAATGAGTATTTGCTTACAAGCCAAGGGGGAAATCTTCTCACCACTGTGCTTTTGCATCACAAATTGTGGCAGCTACAAGCAGTAGCCTGACTCAGCCCCCACACTGCTCAGTGACAGGCATTTTTAGGTGCTTTGGGGAACATTGCTTTCCCCTGTTTAAAAGCTGCAATCCTTACCTGTTAGAAGACTCCATGCTGTTGGCTTCTCACAGAGTTATTTTGGGATGTTTGTGGGAGCCTTTGAATGTCAGGGCTTCTTCTGATAGGTGCTAATTTGAGTTTTTACATCTGTTTGGGTCCTAAAAGGAACATCCCTGCAAAAAAACCCAACCCCAAACATATGTAGAAGTTCTCATAAAGTCATGTAAAGTAAATTCCAATTACAAACCCTCTGGTGTTTGAGTGCTTCTGCTTGCTGTTGCTTTGTCAGTTCAGGGTGACTCCTCTGCAGAGGAGATGCATTGCTGAATTCTTCCTCTGAATGCATGAAATCACAGGAACATCTCAGCCTGCCTTTCAAACAGGTGAGCTCAGCCTGAGCACCTGTGAAGCCTTCCCCCTGGAATCCTTCCCTCTCACACATGCCTGATCCCAATGGTGGGTGTAATTAATTCTCTCCTCCTCTCTCACACACCTTTCCTCTTGTTACCAAGGTTATGTTTATACTGGGCAGTGTCTTGTCTAGTCTATTAAAATGCTTATTACGTGACAAAAAGACCTTCAGCATCCAGAACTGGGAGTCCAGCTCCTGCTGACACTGGTGGGAGTCTCCCATGTGTAGGGAGCCAAACATCTGAGTAGGGATGTAGATACAAGGACAGTGCTGCTTTTAGTCACTGCTAGCACCTAATCTAGTGATCTTTAGAGCTCCCTTCCAACCCATAACTTACTGTGATAAGCAAGTAGAGGAACATGTTTCTTCTGTCTGGTCTTTGGTATCCTGAAGAAGCAGCATCTTTTCTCTCTTCAAGAAACTCCCCATGTGCTTCAGTGGAGAAAAAAAACCCCTCAGGAATAATTAAAGAAGACATCTGCTGTCCAAACTTCTGACAGAAGCATCTTTGATAAATAATTTGTCTTTCAAATCTTGAGAGGTATGAATGGGATGGCAAACGAGGAGCTCCTCTGCAGCACACAGGCCTTCCTGGGTGACCTCCTGCAGCACAAGCAGCTTAGAATATCCTGGAGGGGGGCAGAAAAATGAAGTAGTTTTAACAGATTAGTCAATGAAGCTGTCAAGCAGAGACACAGGCTATAATCATGTGCTTGCATACCTCACAGCAGACACTATCATGCAATTCATGAAGCATCAGAGAGCTTCCCACAATGAATCCAGGGGAGAAAAGGCAAAAGACCAGACTCCACTCACCAACCCCAGCCCAAAAAACAAAGGAACACATTATTGCCAGTGTGCACAAAGTGTGTCCTTCGTGCAGGATGGAGGTGGCAAGTGTCTGTGCAGTTACAAACTCCATGGCAATGCTTTTGGAGCCCTCGGGGAGCATCCCTCCCATTTTCTACCCAGCATTTCTTTTGAGACCTGGTGCTTTACACCCTTTGAGTGCTCTTCTATCAGGAGGTCACCTACAGTGAACTTGCAGCACCAAATAGCTTTCCTGTTCCCATAGGGCTCTCCTGATCCCTATGCAGATGGGATGTCTATAACAAATAAAACTATAAAGGAATATTCCTTCTCACAATTAATAAGCAACAAACCTTCTTCCTAATGGAAAACCATACAACTGGAATTTTAACTGAATTAATCTTTGCCAATCAGGGCTCTTAACTGAAGGGCAGTTCTGGATAGATACAGATGAAATAAGTGCATATAAATTACCTACCAATTATATATATCCATATTTACTGAATTGGACTAGATTAGCCTAGATGAAAATTCCTTTTCAGAGAGGACTGAAAAGATACCTGCTCATACTTTGAAACCCTGAAATACAGTGTTCACAGAATTGTTTTTTTCCATGTAGTGTGTTATATGGGTCAATTCCATTAAACTTTGGATATTTTCCCATCTACTTGCCAACCACCGTTTACTTAACATTGATTTTTTTTTTTTCTTTTCTTGGTTAATCAGGGATCATCTGACAGACTCTTACAAACTCTGCCAAAGGAAAACTCCACACACAGATTAGATTGACATTAGTGGGGAGGGGTATTTTTAGATCTGATTTGTTTTCCTTTACCTTCTGACAGCAGAAAAGTCATGAGCAGGATCATGCCTGACTGAATCCATCCTAAAGCAGCAGCAAGAATGCCTAAGATTGCCCACAACCAGACTGCATCAGGACCCATTTGGGGTTACAAAGCTGACCTGAAAGAAGGGAGAAAGGGCAAAAAGAAAGCACTCAGTTCTAACACAGATGTTATGTACATGTGTAGAAGTGAAATCTCTGAGGATTTCTCTTTAACAAACACCTTCTAATACTCTGATTAATTTTTTTTTAATGAGATCAGCCAACCAAACCTGCTAGGGCAACACAAAGGTCTTACTGGGTACCATTTAAATCTTGGGTTTATTTGCTGACACTTGTCCTTTGAAGAAAAAGGATGGCTAAATTTGGTTACCAGCAGGCTCAGGCTTTTGTTTGCAAGTCAATCCACAGATGTGAAAAAGAAGAATTAGAAACCCCCCAACTTTTAAAGAATGAAATACCACAGCTACTCATCCACAAAAATATCTTCTGCAATTTGTGTTCTGCTAATACTTAATTTATCTGTGATTCAGACAGGAAGAAGTCTAATTTATATGGACATCCACATTTAGACACAACCATTTGGAAAAGAAGCAGCAAATGCATCCCCTCAAAATCAATTAAATGAGAAAACTCCACTTTTGTTCACGATGAGCCTGCTTTTCTGCATTTTCATCTGTAGTGAAAGAGGATATTCTAAATGAAAAGAACACAGTTTTCCCAAGAAACACTCCCCCCCTTGTGCCCTCAGAAGAATGGCCCTAAGCTGGAGAGCTGAGTGTGGTGGTCATTGTTGAGCAAAGAATTCCCTCCTTCCAAGAATTCCATGTTGTGCCTCCTGGACAATGCAGCACCTTGTATTTCATCGTGCACTCTCACACCAACACCTTGCTGTTTCCAGAAGTGGGGACACCCAGTGGTTCTCCAAAGCTGTTCTCAAGACAAACGAGCTGTAAATGGCACCTCAGGCAGCGAGGGGATGTTGCTGCTGTTTCCTGAAGCACTGTGATGACACCGTGGTGGGAGCATTAACCCATCTGTCACTATCTGCATTTGTCTCAATCAAACTGACAAAAGGATTGTGCAAATGGGACCTGCCATGCAAATGCAGCTCGTGTTGAAAAGAGGGGCTGACATGACACAGAGACATCTGAAAGTAGGACTCTTGCTAGAGAGCATTTGAAAAAAAATAAATAATGATTTGACATTCCTTTCAAGCAATTGCAGATTATTGCCAAGACACCCCAAAGATTGCTGTGATGTTTTGACATGTGGACTCTAAATATTCTAAAGAGCATCACAACAGGCACCAGAAAAGAACAAATTCCTCTAAGATCTGTTTCTAAACCAGAAACACCCAGTTCTCTGCAGACACATCTGAAAATAGTGCCACTGCACTGGCAGTTTCAGAAGCACCATTTGGAACTGCTAGGGACAATGTTTTGATAATTCTGGTGCCCACATCTCAGCCAAAATTCCCATTAACTGAAATTCTGGTGGATTAAGGACTATATGGCTTGGTTGAAAATGACCATATGGATTAGAAACATCCTTCCCTTTCTTATTTATCTAGAAGGAGAACAGTATCATTTCTATGCCTGTTGTCTCCTTTACAATATGATACAGTTTTAACCTCTCCAAAGATGCAACAAGTGCTGTTGTGACCCTCTTTTTCTATAATACTCTTCTTCTTTCCATAGCTAAAGATACAAATTGCCAGTTTCTTATGTGCAGAATATTGTATCCCAATGAAAAAATAATTAAATGTCATCTGCAAAAATTGTCTTTTTCTTTTATCTTTTCTTTTTCTCTTTTCTTTTT
>VYZU01033302.1:98620-137195 GCA_013401355.1 Ceyx cyanopectus | reverse complement strand
TCCTCCTTTTTCTTCCCCCTTAAGGGTCTTAGCACTCCATCATCTCTGTGGCTCTGCAGTGGATAAGATACCATAAGATTTTCAGTGTTTCTGACTGGAAGCTTTGTTAAAACAGTGGTAGGCAATTCCTAATTACAGTGATTATACAAAATAGTATCCTAAATCCTATTAGACAAAAAAAGGGTGTTTGGTTTTGAAAATCCAATTTAGTCTAAAGGATGAGAAAAGTGATCTTTTGTCTTTAACAACTTGAGGAAAATAAACTGGATTTTAATTAGGAGAGAAGTATGATGAAATGAAAGCTAAAGAAGAACAATGCCTTAAACTAGCTGAAGAGTGTTCTTTAAGAAAAAGAAAGTGTTTCCACTTTTTTTTTTTAATTGTAAATTGAATTAAGGAACCTACAGTTATTATATAAGTAAGATAATTGCAGCAAAAAAGTCAGCTGAGATACATTTTTCAAGTTGCAGTTCATTTCATGAAAAGCATCCAGTACCCATCACTAGGGAGATTCTGTAAAATGGAGGCACCACCCAGAAAATAGCTGCTGTGGAAGGAGGAGCTGGGTGTTTTCAACTGGAGATGACATGCCAAGGGTGGCAGCCAGATGAGTGTGCTGATCTGTGCATCAAATTCGTGCAGAGCCAACCTCAGCCTCCTTCCCCCACTAGCATTTCTGAGAACACCAGTGCCTTGATCTGGCCAGAAGAGAACAAGGCAGAGCTGGAGCCATGCATATAAATCTTGGAATTCCTCTACTGCCATGCCATCCCTTCCCCTACCACAAAAACTGAACATCACAGGTATTTTCCAGCTGGCCATCAGCCCTCCACTCTCTCCGTTTGAATACTTGAATTAGCCAGAAAAGCAAATGATCTCATGCCTTAATTCAGAACTGCTTTAAGAAGACAGGCATTAAGGAGGAAAGGAAGGCAGGAAGGACATCATTTGGGTTTAGGAGGATGAGGGTGTGCAGTCAACTCACTCATCCTTTCCTAGTTCTGTGCTCCTCTCTATCTGACAACTTTGTGTGCTTTGTGGAGGAGGTGAGGAAATGAGAGGAGATTTCTCTGAAGAGAAGCTAAGCACGTCATCTTCAGCAGGCACCACTCATAGGTATTCAGACTCTGAGCCTAAATATTTGCCTCCCCATCACAGCATCTTAGGCAGATGTACAAAGCAGCTCCTGTTCATTCAGCAGCGTGGCCTTCCCTTTCTCACAATACTCTCTCCAGCCTGTATTGATTCAGACAACACGTAATTACTGCTGACTCAGATTAAAAACACTCAAAAACCACTTTTGTTTTGTGACACAAACTGAAGACCCTCACAATTTCGATCATAGCAATGTAAAAATAGAAAAAAAAAACAAACCAAAAACACAACATCCTGCAAATCTTTATGGAAGCTTTACAGTTCTACACGAACCAAACAGGAACCTGAACTGAAGTCCTTACTCACTGGTGCTCTGCTACTGTCTAGAGTCATTTTCAGAAATATACATCAGCTCAGAAATAATTTATTTAGGTTGTTTTAGAGAAGGGTCCTTGGAGCAATGACCATTCACCCTCAGGGCTTCAGAACTGCTTAGTTAGACAACCACATGGAAGTAAAAGTCACGTTTAAACTCTCGATGCAGCAACTAAAGATAGGGAGTCATGTTTTCTTCCAGGTTTTGATTCCTTTGGAAAAAAAAAAACCAACATAAAACCCCCCAATAAACCTGAGCTAGAAGTGCCTTTTGTCTGCTTTTTGTCAGAGGCTCCACACCTATGGATTTGCTGAGGGAAATATTTTACCAGGAATGCTTATTGATGAGGAGGAGGCATTTTTCTGAGGGCCCAGAGTCCCTTGACCTGCTTTCCTACTGCCAGGATTGGATGTGCCCTTTAGCTCTGGTGCTGCTAAAATGGAAAGGCTTCAGGAGAACAGGGCTCCCCTGGAAGCAGCAGTCGCTGTCGCTTGTAACTCTGCTTGCTTGGCTGATTTCTGCCACTGAACAGAAACAAACCTCCATGAAACTGAAGAGCAGCCACGAAACTGACACCTTCTGGAAGGAATGACATGTATTTAGCACAGCATCCTGGCCTGCCAGCCTTCTGGTGACAGGAGCTCAGCTAGCAATGTGCCTGCAGCACCAACACTGGGCATTTTTGCAGTCAGTATTTTATTGTTTTCCCAGCTGAAGTGTACAAATGTTTTCCTGCTTTTCCTTCTCCCCATTACAAGTCAGCCTGTTTTAATTTGTGCGACTGTGATGCCTTGTCAGGGGTTTGTCATCACATTGTCTTCAGAGNTGGATAAGATACCATAAGATTTTCAGTGTTTCTGACTGGAAGCTTTGTTAAAACAGTGGTAGGCAATTCCTAATTACAGTGATTATACAAAATAGTATCCTAAATCCTATTAGACAAAAAAAGGGTGTTTGGTTTTGAAAATCCAATTTAGTCTAAAGGATGAGAAAAGTGATCTTTTGTCTTTAACAACTTGAGGAATTGCCTAGATCGNAAAATAGCTGCTGTGGAAGGAGGAGCTGGGTGTTTTCAACTGGAGATGACATGCCAAGGGTGGCAGCCAGATGAGTGTGCTGATCTGTGCATCAAATTCGTGCAGAGCCAACCTCAGCCTCCTTCCCCCACTAGCATTTCTGAGAACACCAGTGCCTTGATCTGGCCAGAAGAGAACAAGGCAGAGCTGGAGCCATGCATATAAATCTTGGAATTCCTCTACTGCCATGCCATCCCTTCCCCTACCACAAAAACTGAACATCACAGGTATTTTCCAGCTGGCCATCAGCCCTCCACTCTCTCCGTTTGAATACTTGAATTAGCCAGAAAAGCAAATGATCTCATGCCTTAATTCAGAACTGCTTTAAGAAGACAGGCATTAAGGAGGAAAGGAAGGCAGGAAGGACATCATTTGGGTTTAGGAGGATGAGGGTGTGCAGTCAACTCACTCATCCTTTCCTAGTTCTGTGCTCCTCTCTATCTGACAACTTTGTGTGCTTTGTGGAGGAGGTGAGGAAATGAGAGGAGATTTCTCTGAAGAGAAGCTAAGCACGTCATCTTCAGCAGGCACCACTCATAGGTATTCAGACTCTGAGCCTAAATATTTGCCTCCCCATCACAGCATCTTAGGCAGATGTACAAAGCAGCTCCTGTTCATTCAGCAGCGTGGCCTTCCCTTTCTCACAATACTCTCTCCAGCCTGTATTGATTCAGACAACACGTAATTACTGCTGACTCAGATTAAAAACACTCAAAAACCACTTTTGTTTTGTGACACAAACTGAAGACCCTCACAATTTCGATCATAGCAATGTAAAAATAGAAAAAAAAAACAAACCAAAAACACAACATCCTGCAAATCTTTATGGAAGCTTTACAGTTCTACACGAACCAAACAGGAACCTGAACTGAAGTCCTTACTCACTGGTGCTCTGCTACTGTCTAGAGTCATTTTCAGAAATATACATCAGCTCAGAAATAATTTATTTAGGTTGTTTTAGAGAAGGGTCCTTGGAGCAATGACCATTCACCCTCAGGGCTTCAGAACTGCTTAGTTAGACAACCACATGGAAGTAAAAGTCACGTTTAAACTCTCGATGCAGCAACTAAAGATAGGGAGTCATGTTTTCTTCCAGGTTTTGATTCCTTTGGAAAAAAAAAAACCAACATAAAACCCCCCAATAAACCTGAGCTAGAAGTGCCTTTTGTCTGCTTTTTGTCAGAGGCTCCACACCTATGGATTTGCTGAGGGAAATATTTTACCAGGAATGCTTATTGATGAGGAGGAGGCATTTTTCTGAGGGCCCAGAGTCCCTTGACCTGCTTTCCTACTGCCAGGATTGGATGTGCCCTTTAGCTCTGGTGCTGCTAAAATGGAAAGGCTTCAGGAGAACAGGGCTCCCCTGGAAGCAGCAGTCGCTGTCGCTTGTAACTCTGCTTGCTTGGCTGATTTCTGCCACTGAACAGAAACAAACCTCCATGAAACTGAAGAGCAGCCACGAAACTGACACCTTCTGGAAGGAATGACATGTATTTAGCACAGCATCCTGGCCTGCCAGCCTTCTGGTGACAGGAGCTCAGCTAGCAATGTGCCTGCAGCACCAACACTGGGCATTTTTGCAGTCAGTATTTTATTGTTTTCCCAGCTGAAGTGTACAAATGTTTTCCTGCTTTTCCTTCTCCCCATTACAAGTCAGCCTGTTTTAATTTGTGCGACTGTGATGCCTTGTCAGGGGTTTGTCATCACATTGTCTTCAGAGCACTTGAGAAACGTTAATGAAACACAAAAATGTGCTAATTTGTGAAAATAATAAGCGTGCAACTTAGAAGGGAGGGAATACATTTATGCTGGTAGCGAGGCAGACATCACTCATCATCCTACTCACCAGCTCACCCAAACTGTGGTCTCCTGGTGTTAAAAAAGAAAGGGAGATTCACCATCAGATGAATTAAAATGGGTTTATATCTGTTCCAAGGAGTCTTTCTCCATTCTCCCATCAGGAAGAAGCAAACTCCCACACTACATGGAGCTTAGAAGGAACTGCTGGTTCTGCCAGAAACACCACAAAGCCACCAAAGTCTGCTCACCTGCCATTAAAAAAGCTGCACTCCCAATGTTCCAGCCTTGAAATACAAGGAAATTGACATTACACTATGGATGATCTGCTGATGAGATTCAAACCTTTGCCACCCACGCCCATAATATCAGGATATTCTCTATCAAGATATTATATATCCCCTATTTCCAGTAAGAAGGGCTGGAGCTCCTCATCTCCTCTATTGGGTTTCATAGAGGAACCTGTGGTTGGGGTTTTAGATAGGAAATAATTCTTTCAAGCTTTTGTACTCCTCCAGAGAAGTCAGGAAAGGCCCAGACTCCCAAGAGCACAGGTCTGGTATGTCTGGGATCAGTGTTTGTGCCTCAAACCCACAGACACCCACTGCCAGAGGCCAAGCCATTGCAGTCTGGAGGTCTACCCACCTAAGCTGAAGTCTTGAATCTCTAATCAGTAGCCTTCTCAGTGTTAAAATCAGCACAGCACTAGTTACTTGAGCAGAATAATCTCTGTTACCACCAGTTTAAGTTTTGATCATTTTGAGGCCATAACACAAACTGAATTTCCCCCAGCAACCCCTCCACGAGGAATGAAAGGAGTCCAGCAGAATTTCTTCCAGTACAGCTTGAAGAATTACTTCTCAAAAACTGAAGCATCCTGATCCTCATGATCAATACAAATCCCATTCAAACATCAAAAGCTTTCATACAGACTAGTCCCTTTTTTTTTTTTCCTGCAAGCCAGTGAATTTCTGCCTTGAAATGTGGCAGAATTTGCTAATATAATGAGCATGCATGATGACCAAAGGCAGACTAGAGCTGCTGGACCATTGGATTCCTGTAACACATATTGATGCAACACATCAAGAGGTTATTTTGCACTTTTCCTAATGAAATATTTAGCACTCGAGGAACACAAAAGTTTTAAACTAGACAACTAACTGAGCTGCCAAAAGAAAAGGAAAATACAGGACACTATATAAGTGGTTGTATATCCATCAGTGCTGCACACAGCAATGGGGTTCCAGTACCTAAACACAGCAATCCTCCCTTGGCCTTGAGAAATTCAGAGCTAAGAACTTAATTTCTTAATTTCAGAGCTTGCTTTACCTTCTCATTCCTGTTATCTTGTTCCATCCTCTTTAAAACTATCCCTCATCTCTGCCTCCCCTTGTTTTGAGGACAGATCTCCTAGCTGACAACTTTACTGAAATCAGAAAACCTTAATTTGTTTAACCAGATGAGAAACTTTCTGTTTTCTGCCTGCTTCTTCCACCTTGCCTGTGGATTGATGCTTTTTGAGTGGATGGATCCCCTCTGTCACCTCTCATCCTGTTTCTGAAGGAGCTTTGCAGTGTTTCTGTTTCACTGGTAGTTTTGCATCTACTTCAAAAACCTCTTCTCCTAAGTCTCTTAATTTCATTCACTCCTCTGTCCTACTAATAGCCCATTAATAATATTCTGAATTACGTGATCAATTGATCTGATTTTTTAGTTCACTAAATTTACATCATTATATAAACTCCTCATAGGAATTATATAGATAAAAAGTTACCTTTGAAACAAAATGCACTAATGGAATATAGTGCCCTGTACTGAATATAAACCTTTTAGATCTTCAGAGGCATTGGAGAAAGAAGCAGCAATTCTCCATTCTTAATGTGGGTGGTAGAACTGCAGAAAGATGAGAACTTTACCAATCTGGAAGAAGAACTTGTTTGCCACCCTGAATGAAGACACATGCTACCAGCAGTTATTTTTACCTAGCCCCTCATTTCTCAGCTAGGAGAGGCTAACCAAAATCTGCTGAGAACTCTGGTTTGGGGAGACAGCAGCTGCCTGCTGCACTCAGGGTTCCAAAGTGCTGCATCCTGCAGAACTGACCGTGTGTGGAACACAAATTCCACTCTGCCACGGCCTGACAGGGGCAGGCAATGGATTTCAAATGGGATCTACTGGAAAAAAATATCTCAACATTTCTATGTAAACAGCTGGAGTGACCAGTGGTTAGCACAGCAAGCCAAGCTTGGCAGGGAGAAGGATAAAAAGCAGTTCTCTCCCTGCCTGGAGGGAATGAAGACACCTACTTTTGCAGCTCCAACGTTGAAATCCTTTTTGCTTTCATGTGGTTACTGTGAATGTTCTCTGGAGTATTAAATGGGAGGAAGGCATTAGAGTTTTTATCTTTGATGCCCCATTAAGATGAATCTGCACCTAATGAGCTGAGAAATTGCCACGGCTGCTTTTCTGTACTGGTGTACAAGACTAGCTAGTCAGGATGGGGCCATGCTATTTGTGTTCTTAACCCAACCCAAGTGATGAAAGTTAGAGGATCATATTCAAACATATGTTTAATGCAGCAACAATAAAGTCAACAATAGCTCCTGCTATGGAAGAAGAACTAAAAGGGCATTTCTTCTTTTTTTTTTCTCTATTTTAAGAGCTGCAGTAACTATCCCTTGCAGTTCAGATGGCATAAAACTTAATGGAGATTATTTGTTTGGCATAAAACTTAATGGATATTATTTGGATGCCAGCTGTCCCCATCAAAACTGTCAGCATTTAAACGTCTTAAGACAAACAGCAACAAAAAGAACCATCACCAGTGAAACCACTAATTATTTAGCAAAAAAACGCAACCAACAAACCCTGAAAAAGCAGTTTAACAGCAACAACTGAACTCTGTCAAAGGCCTTTCAATGCAGTGCCTTAAACCAGTTGGAATCTGAAGCATGTTCGTGTTTCTCAGCTCAGGCTCCCTAAGAATGAAGCTGTACCTAATGACACAACGTGAGAAGCTAAAGCAAATGATATTCTAGCATTATTGACTAATATTCCCTACCTGCCAAATGGAGTGTGGCAAGTCTTATTCACACTGTGATGCGTGAGCAGGGATATGAAGCTCTGTTTTCCCCTGAGGGAAATCTTGTAACAAACAGTTGACAGAGCAACACACCATATTCAAAGCCACAAATTGAAAATCTAATAAATAGGATGCAAATAAAGAACACGGGGATTTCAGTTTTGTTGTGGTGGGTTTTTTGTTTTGTTTTGTTTTTTTTTCTTTTAATGCCTAAAACAGAATGCATGTTTGCTTTCTTTGCAAAGATAACTTACTGGAAAGGTATTCTTTAAGTCATTATGAGATCACACCACTGCACTGATACCTTGCCAAGGTTTGTGTCCTGGAAGAGGTGACACAAGAAAGTTTCCTTAAATTTCACTTTGGAAAAAAAACCATCAGAATCCAGAAGATCAGGTAATCTTAGGAGGAAAAGAAGAGTAGGGATGATTCATCCCTGGGGTTTATGTTCTAAAAGATGCTCTGCTCGGTCAGGGGGTTTGAGTTCTTTGTCACACTACCTCGTGCTGCTCCAGCAGCAGTCAGAAGGAATTCCACAGGGGGATCAACAGAGAAGAGTGTTTTTCTAGAGAGAAAATGTCACACAGAAGGAAGGGGAGAGGAGGAAGTGGCATCTTCAGGGTTGTTTTTAAGCTGTGATTGCACTTTGAAGAGAAGACTTGGCACAATCTCCCTTCCACACAAGTAATTTGCATCCTGCGTGCACTCAGTCACGTCAGCTTGCTACACAGGAAAAAATTAAGCATGATTATTACTTAATTATCAGGAGTTCTGTGCAGACAGAGATCTGCAATAATCCCACCTGATGCATCAAAAATGCTAATGAAGGATTAAAGGGTCACGAAGGACTTTAAGGGGAAAAATAATTAAAAAAAAGAAGAGAAACAGGTGCAATTTAGATAGTTCAAATATGTGCTGGGGGGTTGAGTTTTCTCACCTCTCTTCCCAATTCACACCAAAGTAGAAAGGGGGAGGAAATTATTGAAAAAGGAAAGAGAATTCAAAGTTTGAGATTCTTCAGTATGGATTTAAAAGCAGTAAGTTGCAAGTGGGAAAAAGAAAAAAAAGTGAATTTTCACAAAAGTTAATTTTTCCACGTGATTTTCACTATGATATTTCAGTGAGGATAAATTGAGGCTCCAACGTGTGTGTAGCTGCTGAGGAGCACGGCACAACCATGGCTGGCATCTGTTTCCCAGAGCTATTTCTGCTTTGCTACAGGTGACCCCAGGAAAAAGGAGCCAAACTCGATTCCATCCCAATTTACTGGACTAGTGTGGAGAAGGAGAGCTGGAAAAGAGGTGCTTAATTCAGCTGAATACCTGTGAAAGTCACAAGGGAAGTAGAGAATTTAGAAAGCCTGTGTCAACCATTTCCAAAACTATTCTCCTAAGTTACAGGGTGCTTTTAAAAATCACCTTCAGATATATTTAAGCCTTTCAAGAATGGGAAAGAAGAAACAACAGTCTGAAATAAATGGGATTATTGTACGTTGTCAGCAGCATGAGCCCACAGAGGCCAGTTTGTTACTAGGGATTTAAGATTTTAGTCAGCCTAGGAAAATTCAAACACCATTTAATAAACAAATCCACTGCAACAAGATTCCTTTCCTATCCTGCTATAAGATGATGAGTCAGGAGGCATCATTTCCTTACTCTACTCTACAACGGGCATTAGATCAAGAATGCTGCTGCATGCAGCCCTCTAAATGTGCAATGATTGTGCTAAGTACCCTGGGAGAGAAGCCTTCCATGCTCCCAGCACTCCTCTCTCCCCAGTGGCTCACTACAAAGCACCTCCTGGCACCACAGCACAAAGCTAGAAGCTGTAAAAAAAAAAAAAAAAAAAAAAACACCAGAAATTTTCTTTTTGACAATGATTTGACACCCAGATGATGGAAGGAGCTAACCACATAACCTCTACACCCTAAGTTCTGCTCAAAGAGATTCTCTCAAAACACCCATGGGGTTATGGATTCCTGCTAATAGCAGCAATAGGATGGATGATAAAATTATGGAAGTGTAGAAATGCTCTCTCAATTAATTTCCCATCATGTTAAGGCCATTATCGTTGGATGTCATCTGGTGAAATGGAAAAGAAAAACACAAACCCAGAAGCCTTCAATAGCTCTGAAAGTTTCACTCACTCAGCACATGATATAATTGCAGGGTAAAGCAGGCCAGCCTCTTGAAATAGTTTACCTTCAAATAGAGCTTTAATGGTATTGATTTCCAGCACTGACAGGCAGATTTCTTCAAAACCATAAGCAGAGATGGAAGGGGAAAAAAAAAACCAAGTACATAGCCCAAGACAGGCAGGTTTTGGTCTCTTCACAGATTTGCTGTGTCCCCTTGCTCACTACCCATCAGGACTGGGCATCAGCATCAGGCAGAGACCTGGGCACTGGGGAGTGCAAGTGGCAGAGGGGCAGCTGTGGTGCCACAGAAGGAAGGAAGGATCACTGGTGTGTGGAAGGTTCCTTCAGTGTGTCGAGCTGGAGATGTGATTTCTGCTCCTGTAATTAAGCTACAAGGAGTGTGATTAAGAGTTTAAACTTAGCCCAAGAGAAAGAGTGTGCCAGGAGTGGGCAGGACAGTGAGGCAGCAAGCAAGGAGCAAAAGCTAGCTGGAAGGGTTAAAGAATGCCTTTAACACAAAGAAAAATAGACATCCATAAATGAAGAGGGCAGAATCCTCTGCATCATGCCTTTGTCTCCTGCAGGTTTGAATGCCAGGATATGCCTGGGAAGCATTTTTATTTACAAAGCAATTGCAGCATCCTGGCTAAGCACATGCAGCTACTTGCTGATGCACAAAGCACCCAGTGCCATTCTTAACATAAAGGCCAAAATCCCTCTTAGTTATAGGATAGAATGGCATGAGCCCTGCCCTTCAGGGGAAAACTTAAAAGCTCCCACACATGAAAAATGTTATCAGAGGATGCCTCAAACTGACAGTGGCGTGGCTTGGTTTCATCTGAATGAAGTGGAGAAATGCCTGCCTCTAGCTACTCATTAGCACCCCAGCAGAGTGTGCAACCTGCCAGGCTCCCCTTCCAGCCTGGCACAGCAAGCCACATGGCATTAATACTCAAAACAGGAGTTTTTGCTGACACAGAGTGTTCTGACGGTCGCATCAGGCAATCACAACCCAGGCACATCTAATAGGGTGGTGTTTCCAGGACACAGTTTGTGAAGAAGGTCTTCCAGTGAGGTTCAGAAAGCATTACTAAAGATACCTGAACTCTAATGCCAGATGTCAAAGCTCTGAATAAAAGCAGGTGGCCAAATGAAAGGAAAAAAAAAGCGCCAAATGAAAGGGAAAACCCTTTAGCAATGGTTTCTACTGCAAATAATTCACCAACCAAATTCAACATCAATTTCCAATTAGTTACATTGAGATTTTCACTTGGTTTGCCTCAAGAATTCCAAGCAGCAGCTCTAAGTGTGGCTGTCACCTCAAGAAACTTCAGGTGAAGAAAAGCAGAGTTTCTCAAATAACTTTCAAACCAGGAAAAGACAACCCCATCTTTTGGAAACAACTGCTTCTCAGCTTGCTTGGGCAGCAGCTGTTGCTGTTACAGACAGTTCAGCAACACAGGGTATTCTTTGCTCTTTTATGTTTGTTTTTACCCCTCAAAATGAATCTTGACTCCAGCTCCTGGCCCCCAGCATGGTTGTGGCCTCACACTACCACTGCAGTTGCCTTCTTCTTGTCTTTCCCACCTGAAGGGATTCTGCAGTGGCAGCAAAATAAATCTCAACTTTATTCCTTGGGCAGCTTCTTTGTTTCAGCTGCCAGCATCTACAGTACCACTGCATTAATACCTGTTCTCATTTAAATGGGATGTTTTATGCAGCAAAATGGGGAAATGCAGACTTTATGTCTACACCAGGGGTATTCTGAGCTTTGGAGACTAAGTGTTTTAAGTATCTCTGGATATCAGCCATGTAACACTCTAAGTTACCATGCAGTACTCACTGAATTACTCCCTACAACTCATTTTCTTAATTAGCAGCAGGCTAACCTGAAGATGCCAAACTGGACTGCCCAACACACCAAACTGGAGTCCTTGGGCTATCTCAAGCTTTTTTTTTCCCCTTCCTAACATCCTGGATAATGAAAGTAGAATGAACCTGTTTGTAAGCCTGAAAATGTGCCTCGAATAAAGTAATAATATACACAGTGCACGAATATAAATCACATTTGGGGTTTAAATACTTCAAACAGGAAAAGGTGATGGCAATTTCCATGAAAAAAAAAAAAAAAGGTACCAAAAGGATTATCTTATTTGAAGTAGTGCAGTGAAATTGAAGAGAGGGGACTGAATATTGCAGCCCTGGGTACTTATTGAGACCTTGGTCAACTTTTATACTGATGTTGTCATTCTCAGCCCAAGATCTCAAAGCCCTCTGTACACTGATTAACCCCAGAACTGGAAAGACCTGCACTCTATTTTGAGGCAGAGAACTGTTAACATCCTTGGTATACAAAAGATAACATTGCTCAGTAAGAGAAGAATGAAAAGAGGATCAAATCCAAGCTGGAGTTGAACTTTCCTAGGTGCTTTTGAAAAGTCCCATGTCCAGCCACACATGACCTGTTCAAGTCAGAGGAAGAGGAAGCTTTCAGAGTTTAATCCATTTTTATCCCTTGATTTTAATATAATAACAATAATAAGAATATCTCTAAACCATTCCTTCCCAACCTCCACACATTACATCTAATATACTTTCCTATCTTTCTGGAACTGCACCTACCAGTCCTGGATCTCAAAACCCTGAAGTGATTTGCCTGATGATACTGAAGAAGTATTTATTAAAAGGAATACAAGAAAAGAAGAAATAAACACGTATTCAGTCTTGAAATTATTTAAGTTACCGCGTGTCTCTCCAGTTTCTAAAAGCTCTGCCTGAAGCCTGGAATCCCCTTCCCTAGTTGCAGAGAAAGGGGAGGGGATGCACTAATCTGTTACCCACCTGTCTTTTTGTTCTGTAATGCACCCTCATTTTATCCAGGAAGATTCATCACCACTGCCATCATAATCAGAGCTTCAATTGCATACCAATGAACTTTAAATATTAGCCCTGACTCAATCTGGTAACCAGAGCTGGATCAGACTTCTTTATCAAAAGCTGATCAGGAGGTTTCTAATTCTTTCCTGAACAAATCAGTTATAAATTCATGACGAAGCTAAATAGTTACACTACAAACAGCCAGTTAAAAAAAAGAAATGCTTTTCTGCTATGCAACTGGGCAAAATAAGTACAAATAAACTTCAGTTTCTGCAAACAAAGAGATTTTAGCTAATGTGATGACATAGCTGGGTTTTGTCAGATGGGACTGTAAGCTCAGCCCTGCTGATGTTGGTATCAGACCTTCCACCTGCCACAAGTCCACTGCAAGTTTATTATTATTATTATTATTACTACCATTATTATTAATAATAATAATAAATACTTGTGTGCTGAATATTAGTAATATATAATTATGAATAATAATATATAAATAATATTAATATATAATTATGAATAATAATAACACTTCTTGTTAGACTACATAAAAGACTCCAAAAATCTCTTTATGACATGGGAATATGGGGAAGGACAATTCATAGCATCTCAGAGAATGTATTTTGCACTGCCTGCCTTTGGTTGCTAAAAATTGGAGTTTAGAACTAGACTCCAATCTTTTCTTGTCAACTTCTTCCTTTAAAGAAAATGCATACACCTATTTAGAAGAATATTTGTGCCACGACCAGTTTTCACTGCTGCAGGAACATGTCTGTGTTCAGATCATGCATCATGTGGCAGCTTTTCACCAGTTTTTCCAAGAAAAATTCCCCTAATTCACACGTGGGCTAGGAAGAAAGTCTCCCATCTGCTGACAGTCTCTGCAGGCATCTGGTGAATATTGTCTTTTCCTGTGCTTAATTAGTTGCAGAAGCTGGCTTAGGCACCAGGATGAGAAATATTTTGTGCTCTAAGACATCCTCCTATTGTTCTTCTCTCCAGCACTTTCCATGGAAGCAACACTAGGATACCTGTCCTGCTGCAATTTGACTTCTAGATACCTGAAGCATCCCATCTAGGAGTTCAGTAGTGGAAAACGAGACATAAAATGTGACTTAATCCAGCCATACTTTAGAAGTACTGTTAAAACACAACCTACCAAGGAAGTCTACAAAGAACAGCAAGTTATTTCTGATCAGTTTGAGGTTTCAGTGATTATCAGGCTTTGATGAGGTGAAACTGAATGATGTTACCAGGTGGGATCTCAGGCTAGGGAAAAAGCATTTTAAAGCCATATCAGCTGAAAAGATAACGATCATATCACTGATGTTTTGGCAAATGTTAGATAGTCAAAAGATACTCTTCAGATTCTGGGAAACAATGCTCTGGGGACAGGTCAGTGATTATAAAGTGATCTCATCAATAAGTAGTCAGCAAACAGCTCAGAGTGGTATTAGCAGAGAAGCTTCCAGAAGCAGGTATGTCCTTGATTACCAATGAGCTGTGGGGCTACTTAGAAGACAAGGCTGCTTGCCACTGAGCTGTGCCCAGGTACCAGTCCTGGGCCAGTTCACTCCCAGTCCTCCCACACAGAGGTCACCAAGCTCACTGCTCCTCCATGATCTCCTAAGTGCCCACGTTTCAATTTTGCCAGTGAACAAAAGACATCAAAAACTTACAGAACTCAGAGCTAATATGTCTTCTCTAGAAGTTAGAGTCAGTATACACAAATAATTTAAATAGTTAAATTAATACGAGGTATTTCCTCTACCTGAAGACTTTACTTTGTCTATCATGGCTCAAACAGTTACTTCTGATGATATCCTGAGCTGCCAGCTGACAACACTAAAGTTATATTTTTCCATGCAAGGTATACTGTAGTTACTTGCCTTCAGTCAATTTTTTAGAAGATCACAGAAGTAATTATCAGGGAAGTAATTACAGCAATTAGAGAGGTTATTTGATGTCTTTCTGTTCCAGGGGCTGTCAAGTGGAGCCTTTTCTAATGGAAAGAAAACATTCTCTGTATCCATAGAAAGAAAACATTCTCTGTATCCATAGAACATAGAACTGACAAATACTAGAATATCAATTACACTATATGGGGGGGGGGGGGGTTGTCTGCAGAATTAGCTTGGCCAGATTCCCTCTGCCCTCAAACCCTATCAGCACTCAGCCTCAGCACCCTGGGTTATATCTGCTAGCTCAACCTCTTCTGTTTTCATCAGGAGACTTGCATTCATCCTCACTGTCAAGGATCTTGAATCATTTCTACATGCCCTTCAGTCAGAGAAAAGAAAGAACACCCTATATAAAGCTTAATCTGTTCCCAGCCATTGCAGGTTAGTACCTTTGCTTCCCCAGAAACTCCCTCTTCAGATCTGCCCTGTTCCAGAGCTAGAAACCACCCAAGAACACCAATGTGTGTTTAACCTAAATAAATCTAAGGGCTATTCTGCTGTGGACAATATATTCCCTTAAAAAGATATAGCCAAATACATGCTGTCAGGGATGTAATTTTGATGCTACAAGATTCTCTGTACTCAGAATATGACACAGCCTGTGGTTTCAATAATTCAGCACACTACATCATTCTTGCGGGGTGATTTCAGTCTTCATGTGATTGATGGTAGAAGGTGGTTATAAATACAGTTATTTCAATTAAAACCTTTGGCTAGACTTTTAGAAGCAGGCATCTGACCTCTTTACATCCGTGCAAATGGTCAATTTCAACAGATGTACACACACAGAAATCTGTGGATCCCGGGCACTGAAGTTCCTAATCTCTTGTAATTCCATGGACATAAATTATATTTTTATTATTTCTTATTTTTATTATTACAAGCTCCATAGATTTGTCTAAATTCTGATATACTTACCATAAATAGAAATACTGAAAAACCCCCTCATTTTACTGCACTAACTCTAGATGCAGCCTCAGATCCTCAGCATAAACCTATTGCAAATGGTGCTAATGGAAATAGTGATTTATACCAGCTGAGGATCTACCCCATACCACTTGGAATTGGCTGCAAAGACTTTTAGTGGCAAACACTGTCTGTTTATTTGCTCAAGCAGTCCTGCTAATTTTATTTGAATCAATTCCTTCAATTGAGCAAGTCTTCTTGTATGACTTATGTGCAACGAGATCACTCTGCAAATACCTCAAATAACAAAACGAACACTGATCAATAGGAGCAGAAACAAGTATTTGCTTAATTTGGAAGGCAGGTAGTTTCTAGTTGATAGAAGCTCTCCTTTGTAGTTGAGACCACCACACTTGTGTTCATACAAACACAAGTGTGGTGGTCTCTGTTTAGTGTCTGAGAGTGATTTGAGTGATTTAGGAAATACAAACATGCTCAACTTCTCTTCATCCCTACGTGGTTTATTCTGAAATGATTCACAGCTCCTTTTCTAAAGCTATTTAGTCACACACACATATTTAGCAGCATGGAGTTTCCTGCAGCTACATTGCTTCTGGAGCTTGACTTTCTTGTTTCAGAAGAAATAAGGCACACTGAAAGAAAAACTCAGTGCTGAGAGACTGGTCCCAACAGCACCCAGAGCTGCACGGGGCAAGAGCTTAAACCAAATTTAAACACACACTGCTCCTGTCTCCCAGCTCCTGCTGCTCCCCTGAAATTCAGGAGGCTGCTTTCAACAGGAGCACTTGGCACTGCTCCCCAGGGATGAATTTCCAGTGCCTTCCCTCCATGGCCTGACACAGGCAGGGAAAAGCTCTCACTTCCACAGAACTCCATCTATAACCAATACATTCTTGCAATGAAAACACCAAAATGCAGGTAATTAAAAAGCAGCACAATGCTCTGCAGCACTTAAGCCCCCTAAAAAACTACTTCTGCACGATAATTTCTAGCTGACACACAACCAGTCTCAGGATAGTTTCTTTACAATTGTAGCTAGGCTTTCTTGCTGCTGCTTTTCCACATTTACTCTCTGTACAAAGCACATCTTATTTTATGTACAGAATGATGGAAAATGATTATTATCAAGTGGGAGGGTCTGAATTGACTGCTGAAGCTGATGGAAAGTGTTTTAAGCACATTCTATTTTATCATGTTAATGTCTTGATTACCTCCTGGAATTGCACTTTTAAGTGAGTTCATTAGGAGTAGGTGGAGATTTTTAATAAGAAAATATGCTTACAGCTAGAGAGTCACAAAAGATGGCTTCAGCTATTCTGAAAATTAAGATGTGTCTCAAAACTTACAGCAAATTTATGAGTGTAAATTGACACCTTAATACTGTTATTATTTGCTCAACATAATAAACCAGACTGACTGAAACTCACAGGAGCAAAACTAACAGAAGACAGACAAGGCAGAAACAGACATATTTGTACACACAGGGGGATTCACTTCCAAAATCAGTTTTTGAGTCCCCCCAGACTTCTCTTCAGTGCATTCCTGTTAAGCCTCAATCTTGTTTCCTCCCCATCAGAGTGGAGATCAAATGAATTGAACAAAATTGAACCCTGTTCAATCCCTCTGTCCCCTCTTCTGGGCACCATCCAGATCTGCACACCACACCACTTGCAATCATGACCCTCCCTAGCAATATCTTCTCTTTGTTCAAACCTTATTTCTGGCCTGCACTGGGTGTACTTTGGAGACAGAGTTTCTGGAGCAGCTGTGTTGGCACAGGAGGAGTGATGGCACCTTAGCCCCTTACAGAGAAAATACCCTCTAACAGTTCCAAGACACACTTTACCACAACAACACTTTGATTATATTCTCAAATTATATCTGTAATGGCACAAACCTGGACCTTCCACTTCCACTGCTGGATGATTAAATCAGGGAGCCTGATATCTTGGGTTAGGAGGGTGAGAAGGTGTTCAGTCTTCAAAGCTTTCTGGTGACCTGAGCAGGGTCACCCCATTGCTGTCATCTCTTTCCTAGCCTGGCAGCACACACTGGGAGGTCTGTGTGTGATCAGGGCCATCTCTTCCCATGGATTTCTGCAGTGCCTGTCACACTGGTGTTTCTTTGCTTAATGGACATGAAAAAAAATCATTTGCTAGACCACTGGGAGAAAAAAAAAACAAAGAAAAAACAGGTACAAAACTAACCTGTTAATTTCTTCCTCCAGCCTGTGTACAGTGCCCTAGCCTACACTGTTGTGCCTTATTTTACAGTGCAATTCTTCCACTTCACACATGCAGGAACCATAGGTTCCATGCAGCCTGTGGATCAGGTTGTGTCAATACAGGACACAGAGCACGGGCCCCTGTGCTGCTGCCCCTGCCAATACAATGCACTAGAAAAGCATCATTTTTTAGCTCGTGATAACTACAGGAGCTTAATTTCATCCTTTTCAAGGTGGTTTTGAGCCAATCTCACCAGTGGGCACCCCAGTTCAGGAAAGACACAGAACTACTGGAGAGAGTCCAGCGCAGGGCCACCAAGATGCTGAAGGGAGTGGAGCATCTCCCTTATGAGGAGAGGCTGAGAGCTGGTGTAACGAGTGGATGGGTGACAGTGCAAAGATACCCAAACTTGCTCCAAACCCTTCCCTGCTCTTTCTTAAACATCCCCTCCTGTTTCCAGTCTATCTTTCCAAATTGGAAAGAACTCAAACTGGATGAGGCTCAGTGACCTGCATCAAATCAAAGAACTGAAGAAAACAGCAGCGTAAGAAACGGAGAAAACCAAAAGCAAACCAGAAAGAAATCAGGATTTAAACAAGAAAAATCACCAACTTCAATAACACTTCTCTAATCTTTTCTAAAGAGCAACTGCCAGGGCAAATTCCTGTGCTGCTACCTCCCCTTGAAGTGTGAGTGTCAAGGTGCAGTGCTCAGGGTCAACCTCCTGCCCATCCAGGTCTTCCTCAGGCTGGATCTGACCCAGTGGTTCTTTCAGAGAGCCCTGAATGCAGAGACAACCACCTGGAAATGTCTCCTCTGATGGAGAAGCCACTGCTTTTATTTAGTTCAAACTGCCCTCAAGTAATTGTCTTTGCTGTTTTCCTAAACATTCCTTCCTGGTGTTTGAACTTCATTTCCAACGTTCTAACTTCAGTAATTGCCGCTTTAATCTTTTGCAGCTTCACATGTTCTGGGTAATGGAAAATAATAAATGGAAATGTAACATTTAGGCCATCAGTAATTTATCCTGGGAGAGCAGTTCAAAGGCAGAAGCAGCTTGAAACTCTTGGTTTGTTTGTGAGGTTTGAGGCAGGAGACCCGACTGCCATCTGACTTCAAGGAGAATTGTACAGGACTAATTATGAAACAAAGCCACCCGACTGGTACTGATGAGTTATTTCTATTTTTGATGAAGTTATCCACAGTTATATTTTGATCTCTAATTAGAGGTGACCTCTAAAGCAGGGCTTTGCTTCATTTTCCACAAGAGCAGCTCAGGAATCACTCGCTTAAAATAAATACCACGGTGATCTGAAGGCTCCCTGGAGTTGATTCTGAGTTAACCAGAGAAGGAAACCATCTGATGAAGTTCCCAGAGCTGGCTCTGAGTGACTGAGGGCTTTCTAAAATATGTCACACAGATGGAAAATGTTTTCTAGTAGTATCTAGAGCGAGTCATGACACTCTCTTTTCAATCTTTCATCATTTGTGACACAGCATTAACAGCTGTTTTTGAAGTAAAATATAACCCGTGGGGAATCAGAGCAGAGGACAAATCCTGCCTCCACTTTCTGACATTCTCAGGCCAGGAAAGACAAGGTTCCATTTTAGTCATTTAAATGCTAATATCATTTCATGACCACCTGTCACTCCATAAAATGTTTTCCATTGCCTTAATCACATTCTGCTCTCCTCAGCAGAAAATTAGCTGATGCTAAAATACCAAAAGGTTATTAGGAAACTTTTCTTTTTTTTTTTTTTTTAAATGTATAGATCATTTGTTATATAAGAATGATCTACTTAGGGCAATACCTTCATTCATTTTCACAGTGTCTAACAGCTGAGTATGGAGATGTTTGCTCCTCTCTGTTATTTACCTTTGCTGCAGTGCTTCCTGGCCTTGGGAATGAAGTGGTACCAGCAGAACATGCACAGAAATCACTTGGGTGTGCCAAGGGTAGAAATTACAGTAGTTACTGGAACAGCTATCTACTATTTATAAAATCCTGGTGCCACTCTTCACTAGGTGACAGAAATGCTGGCCTACAACTGGCATTCTACATTTTCAACAGTTTCTGCAGTAGCTGGAACAGGTATTTACTGGACACACCACACACACTCATGCTTCTCTATGTGATGGTGTTGCACACAAAGCATTCATCTCTCTGAGTGTCTGATGGCTGCAATCTGAAGAGCTGCTCTTCTCTTCTCTTTGTGCACTAGATGGGAGAAAACAACATCACCTATTTTCTAATCATCTCAAATAACTTTTCCTCCTTGAAAAATGAAGCTGCAGGACATGCTCCAGCTCCTAGGGCTCAGAGCTAGGGCTTGATGCACCGAGGCAGCTGCTACCTCCCTTGCCAGAGGTATCAACCAGAGGACTCACAGCAAAATGAGCTTGAACTATCTAACTGCAGACAACCTGGAGCCTCATTTTTCCCCTGGAAAAAAAAACTGGAGCAGTGCTCTCCCAGGAGACTGGGGCACAACCACCTGAGATCAGCAAGGACGTGGAACCAAGGTTCAGAGTGAGGGACCTTTCCTCACAACCTGGGTTAGCTTCACTGAGCTGAGTCTTTTGCTGTGCTGGGAGGTCCAGCAGACTTCTAATTGAAGCTGGGAGACAATTTTTCCTGAGTTGGCAATTAAAATAAAATTAATTAAAACAGAACTCAAGGACTGAATCGTAATGAGACCATAGGGAAAGAAGAAAGAAATGGTTATTTGTTTCACATAATCTCCAATAAGGTTCCCATTTTGCTTCCCCAGTGAAGACACTGGTATCTTTTCATTGATGTGCCTGACCATCAGAGAAGTGGCCAAAACTGGAAATTGGGAGCAGAGCCTACTGTAAAATATGGAAAAACAGAAGAACAGCTCAAATGCTTTAAGATCAAAGTTCCTACTACCACAGTTTACTCTGACAGTACCCAAAAGTGGGTACCAAGAGGAGAAAAAAACCAACCCCAAGAAGCACACACTATCACTCTCTATCCAGCAGCCTCACTTCTTCTGTTCAGGGACTTCCCTGGGCAGAGTTCCTGGGGATTTTGCAATCTTCAGTGGGTTCCTCTACCCTGAAACTATTCAGCTTCCAGCACTGCTGAGTATCCTTCAGCAGGGGCTTCCTGAACTCAGATGCTTTCTACAGAGGAAACATCTTCATTTATTCTTAGCACAGCTCCTCCCAGGATCACTGGATGGCTCCATAACAGGAATGCCCCATCCTGCTAAGAAATCCTTTGCACTGGGAAATATTAGTTACAAGCTACCCTTGTTCACTGCATTCCCAACCTGTGATCAATATATTTGCTATTACACTACAGAGTGCATTTCTCCAGCTGAGTGGTGCTGTGGATACACACGAGGGATGGGATCCATCCGGGGAGATCCATCCCACATGCTGGAGAGGTAGGCCCATGAGGTTCAACAAGAGCAAGTGCAGATGAGAATTGAGGCAGAAGTTGTTTCCCAGCAGAGGGGTGGCCACTGGCACAGGTTACCCAGGGAAGTGATGGAGTCCCCATCCCTGGAGACATCCCAGGTGGGGTTGAGGAGGCTCTGAGCACCCTGCTCTAGTTGAGCTGTCCCTGGACTGGATAAGCTCTGGAGATCCCTTTAACCCAGACCTTGCCAGGATTCCATCACCTGGGCCCTTTACAAATCTAGACATTGGCCATAAACAGGCCAAGTGATGAGGCAACTGCCCTAAAGTTCCTGCATCTGCAACAAGCAGCTCTGTATTTGAAACCCAGCTTCCAGGGGAGAATACCTTGGATTCAGAGGAGCTGCACAGGGTGCTGATAATGCTTCTCCTTCCTCACGTGTGGAATTCTGCAATTCCAGCTGTTAATTAAATCCCTGTGTTCTCAGCTGAAGCGATATTAGCATAACTGACTCAGAGTTTCAGTGTGCAAAGAAAGATCAGAGGACAGATTGCCTGCTCTAAATTCCTTTGAAAAACTAATTCAAATCCTAATATCCCAGGCTACTTCTCTCCAGCAAGGCAGTCTCTTCACAATCTATTCTTTTACATAAGTCAAAGAGCAATTCCGTTTGAAAATCACAGACCTTGAAATTTTACCACTAGCCCAATTATATTTTTCAAAACTCCTGATTTCACTATTAAAGTGCAGCTAATTACAGATGTCACACGTGCCTCATTTATAGAAATGCTATTGAAACTACAACAAAACGGGTTGGTTTTCAAGAGAAGTATCTGGAAAAGATATCTCTGTTCCAAATACTGAACTTTATCCCTGTAACTCACCCTATTTACTCCCCTTTTCAAACTAACTGCCTGGCTTTTTTGCTCTGCACTTAGATGGTTCAGCTGACTACAGTGAAGGCTTCAGTTCTGCAAGTTTAGATGGTTCAGCTAACTACACTGAAGGCTTCAGTTCTGCAGGTAATGCTAGAACACATGACATCATGTTGGTGCCATCAGAATAATACTGCTTACAGAAAACATTGGAAAACATTTAATATTCTCATGAGCAAGAATGTTAAGATCCCTTCGCAATTACAGAGTAATAAAGCAGCATTTCTTCTGCTTTGGGTGGTGATTTTCTTCTTTCAGGTAATGAGCTGTCACAGTTTTCTTTATTACTTCTTTTTTCCTGAGCAGGAAGGTAGCAATCTAGTCAGTGCCTAGGTGAGCTCGTCCCCAGAGCACCATCTGATATGCAAAATAGATCTGATTAGTTTTCAATTTGCCACCAGCTTAGTTAGGAGCTACAGCTAAAATTCCTCAGCAGCAGGTGATCCTCCTGCATGCTGGAAGTGGTGGTGTGACCCAAGAGATGAAGCAAACCTGGCTAGGAGCAGCTCCCAGCCACTCTGCAGCTTCTGTCACTCACAAAGAGGAGTGAGATTTACCCTCACCGATGGAAAATCCAAGGATAGCTTCTTGTGGTCACAAGGGGTGGGGTGCATTTGAGCTACTCTATTGGATGCACCTGTGTGCAGGTAGATCTACAATAGATCTATTCAAACTGCAATGGAATAGATCAATAGATCAGACTAGAATAGATCCATCCCAACTTTAAAGCACAGAATGGTTTCCAGGACAAAAAGAGAACGAAGAGGCTGTTTGATCAGAGCTTGCCTTGGGAAAGCTGGGAAGGCTACAGTTGTGCTCTCTGCATAAACCAAAGGAGCAGGAGATGACACTGAATCTGGAAAGATCATGGCAGTTGGAGAAGGAATTGCTAAACCTGAGCACAAAGACTCTTGTTAGGAGTTAGTGATGAAGGAGCACCAACGAAGCATGGTTTGGAAAGGATGCCAGCAGAGTGCCAGTGGCTGGGGTTCACTGGGACATCCTTTCTGGATCTAATGACCACAGCTCATCTTTGAAGAGGGGAGATAGAGTCCAGCTGAACTCCTGAGAAATTCCTTGAAAGCACGATTGGATTTTTTTGGAGATCCAGAAGACAATCCATTGCAACAGTTACATGTTTTTCCCTCCTCAAAACTAGCAAATCACTACCAAAGCACCACCAAGCCCAGCTCTGGGTATTTTTGTATTGTTGACAGTTGTGGCAATGCCACGGGTGTGCTAGGAGGTTGTAGATGTTCATTTGCTGCATGGAAGATGTATTGCCACGAGCTATTTGCAGCTGACAGCCCCAGCCAAGCAACATCTGTAAGGAGAAGGGGCTGATCCTCATTAAGCATGCACAAGGCATGGCAACTCCATGAAAAACAAGGATGCTCCCAGCAAGTGTCAGCTCTGGCTCTGCTCTCACACGCTTGAGCACCTGGACTGGGTCATTTTGGGATGGTATCACTGGTGTTTTGCAGATGATTTTGCTCCAGGGGCAAAAGAAAGGGCGTACTGAGGAGGACTATTGGCCAACCCTGCTTTATTTCTTCTTTGCCACGTTGTATAAAAGGGACTTACACAGAGAAATGCAAAAGAGGTGAAAACTGAACATCTTTCCACTAATCCAACAGCATAGGGTGCTTTTCATTTACTGGACAATCTCTAAGCTAAGGTGAATGGTGAAGGATTTATATATATTTTATATATAAGTGTGCAGTAAGCCAGTGCTGGGGCTAGAAGCAGCACCAAGCAATCCTAATTAATAAGTCACTAACACACTCACTACACATCAGAAATGAAAAAAGGAACATTTTACAGCGTGTGCAGTTAAGACAGGAGATCCAGATTCTAAGCTGGCTACAGTGGTACTCCCATCCTCAAAGAAACAGTCACAATTTGGAGTTCAAAGGGCTGATTTTTTTCCCCAAGAAAATACTTATATGGGATTGGCACCTTTTGTTTAGCTGCAATTTCAGTTCTTTTCAGCCACCCCATCAGTTAGTGGGATAGACAATCATTTAGAAGTATTTCCGCTGCCTTACTCCCTCTTTTTTTACCACTGAGTGCATCCCAGCAGGAAAGAACATGTAACCCAGGGATGGTCTCAGCCTTTTTTTTTTGGTATTTATTCACACCTGGGAGACTGAAGGTAGCACTCTCTTGCCTGCCCATTAATTACTTTTATTATATGCCATACACTTTTAAAACTTTTTTTTTTCTGATTCACTTTTCTTTGTAAGGAGATGCAGTTGTTTAAAAGGGTTTTTTTTAATCTCACTAAAACTTCCATTTAATTATTAACACCAGGAACTCTATATAATATCCTGGCATTTATGATTTTTCTTTTTTGCTATAGGAAATTAAACTGTATATGAGATCATGTAAAAGCAAATGTGAATTTGGGAAAGAAGAGCAGTACAATGACTACACAAAGTTGCACTGAGTTGATGAGGTGATTGGGGGTATCTTGGTGATTTAGAGCACAGTGCAATTAGCAGCACCAACACAAAACAGGGTTCCTAGTGCACAGGGAACCTGACAGACACAGCTTGCTAGTCAAGAATATATTCTCTCCCAGATATTTTCACTACAAGTCCAACTGGGAAGATTTCTTCTTTGTACTTCAGAGGGATCAGACTTGCCTAGAACTGCAGACAGACCAACAGGGACTCCATGAGGAATTAGATATTTGGCTTGTGGCCTCATTTCTCTTTTTGGTGATGCTCTCAGATGTGCCAGGAACTAGCACCAAATCAAGACAAAGTTTACTGGTTTATGTGGAGCTACACAAAAAGACAACTTCTGGTATAGAAAATACAGACAAGTGGAAAGGTGAAGTGTTCATCTCCTTGGATCTTTTCTCCATAAATGGCTATGGCCTGTGGAATATTAATCACTGGAAAACTTCAAGCACTCATTGCTATCAAACATCACTTATTTTGAGCTTCAACAACTGTTGTGGCTACTGAGCTGGTTTGATTTCTTGAGCCCCAAGGAGTGCAGAACATCCCATTATCCTGTGCATCTCCTGTAGCCCATGTCAGTAAAAGAGGAGGAAGAAAGGACACTAGGAGAAGTATCTTCATCTGTAGCAGTCAACAATATTGCTGGAGGTGTTTAAAAGGGAGAAAAAAAAGATGAAAACCTGGCAGTGTAGAGGCCATCATCTAACATGGGTCAAATGAAATCAAACTGAGCCTACTGAAATCTTCCAACACAGGGATGTGGTCTCATAGGACACACAGAAATATTAAATGGGGTCTGATGGAAAAAAAAAACCCCAAACCTGGTAGAGCAGAAAGGAATAGAGATGAGGAAAACAACTCCTCAGGGAACTGATCAGGGGAGTGCAAGAGAAAAACAAAATCTCAGGCTGCTGCACACTGCTGAGAGATCAAAGAGAAAGGGGGAAAAAAAAGTGATGTGCAGGGAGTTCAGTGAGGTGCAGAATGAGTCAAGCAAGTAAAGAAATACAGGTGAGAAAGATGTACCAGGAGTTTGTGTGAGAAATGAGGAAAAGGGAAAAAAAAAAAAGCCCCCCAGAGGATGAAGGTGGCATCAAGACAATGAGATTGGAGATGGCAGGCTGGGGAAAACACTGAACAGCTCTACTGATCATCATGAAAGACGAGGGAGGAGAGGCAGGCAGCAGGTCCCCAGTGTGCTGGGAAGAAGGGAGGTGACTACACAGTTTGTCTTGGGAAATCTACTTTTTGCTCAATCTGTTACCACCCGACTTCATTTCTCTCTCCCTGTTTTAACAGACTCCAGAACCACTTGAAAAGAACCTTTCTCAAGCACACATCTGCTTCAAATTTTCATTTAGAAGCTCATTTTTGTTACTATCGTCATTTCCACAGTATTTTGTGGAATGAAGTGATGTTTCTGCAGCAAAACCTGGCCAGAATTGAAGGGCTAACCCAGCCCATTGGCTGCACCACATGGAGCTGAAGTTCCAGTGTGGAGGAGAAAGGGCATCTCTGTGGCTCCCAGACCTGGAGCTGCCAGAAATGGTGTTGGCTTGTGTGTGGCTCCAGGTCCAAGCTTTCCTGACAGCAATAAAAAGCTTCAGGAGAAGGATTAGCCCCTTCCAAGAGGCCAAGACTCCCACTGGCCCTTCCCCTTTGGGTTGAAGACTGAGGCCAGCAGGATACACCAGATGATGGCACCAAGAACTGGACCTTCCCATGCTCAACTGGATGACTGGGCTAGTTCAGGCCACAGCTCTGCACTGGAGAAAAATGGTTTTGTGTGGCTGTGATCTTGCCCTGAAATGTCTAAGCCTGCTAAAAGATTCCTGAGTAAGACAAGGATTGGAGAACTACTCATGGGAGCCAGGCACCATTCAGGAGTTTGCTCAAAGTTGATTATTTTAAATGAGGAATAAAATTAAGTTGTTATTTCTCACCCGGGTAGCTAAAAAGAAACCCCTCACTGATGTTTTAAATTCAATTGAATATTGCTTAAATGAACCATTTGTATCCATCTACAAAAAAAAAATAAAATTGGTCTAGAATTCTCTCCTCTGAAATTGTAGGAAATAAGTATTTATTGGCTTTTTTTTTTTAATTTAAATTTGTCCACTATACGTTTACTGCAAATCTTCAGCACACAGAATAATTTTTTTCCATTAATAGCCCCTAACTTGCAGATCATTGCTGAATTCTGGTATGTACCAGAAATAATATAAAAATATATTTTGCTTTCTACTTAAATCTGTGTATGAACGGGGTCTGATTTCTGACAACATTTCAGCATTTTCACCAAGGTTAAATGTCCAACTGCAACACTTCAACATATAGAATCATTGAGTTGGAAGTGATGTCAGAATTCATGGGCAGACTGAAATTTATGAGGTCACAAATAAAGAACTTTATCATCACATGCCAGTCATTTGATGACCAAGTTGTGATCTCACAGACAAAAAAGAGCAGTCCCAGGTAGAATGGATGCTCCGTGTTGGATTTTTGAAGAGAACAGTTTGAGATTCACAAATGACTTCAACCATAAACAAATATCAAAAGTAGAGTAGATTTTATGATGTAACAAGTGGTCAGAGTTAAACTGAGCCATGATAGTTCTCTTCTGGTCCTACAATTGATATGAAGGTTTGTTTATAAAGAAAGGCAAATACTTCACTAGTCTTACTCTCCTTACAACACCTATTTAGGAATATAGCAGACAGGGAATAAATAGGACACGTGCACTACCCACAAAAAGAAGTAAGAGGAAGAGCAGAATTCCCAGTAAGTTAATATATGTTGTATACATCTGTTTTTCCTTAAGGGTTTGTTATCCTACTTGTTACATGAAAGGCTCTGAGCTGTCCACTCTAATCTCTCACTAATAACCTCACATTTACACTGAATTTGGAAGCATGGAGAAAGCACAGCCTGAGAAATAACACTAATAAAACCAGATTTTCCCAAAGACAAAGAGGAAGAGACAATTTCATGTAATACAAGGAATAGAAATATTTCTATTTTTTATATAAATAAAAATTCTGAATGCTCAAGGAGCCTTGATAACAACTCCTGCTTTAGCAGATAACCTTTTGAGTCCCTAAATCTGTTTGACCTCTGTTCTTGACCATAAGTAAGCAATTTGCTTTAGGTTGACAGCCTTGGTCAGTTTGTAATCTAATTTATGTACTTGGATTTAGGTTTTAAGTGTTGCCATAGTTAAGTGACACTCAGCAAGAGGGATAAAGCTCCTACACCAAGGTTTTCACTGAGCTACAGCAAAACCAAGGTCGGGATGGGGTAGGTTTGTGTTTATCTGGAGCTGGGCACTGTGAAATGTTAAAAGTCACCACATTTCCAATAACTATGTATTGTAGTTATAGATAACTACAAATAAATGTAGTTAAGAATAAATTGTGTTCATTCCAAAGGGCAATGAGCATGCTGAAAATGTTTCTTACTCCTCAGAGTTTGGGATTACCCCTCCCAATTACACATGGTTCTTGTGCTGCTCTTGCTCAGTGGAGCTCTCAGTGGTTTTGATCCTGGAACAGGGAACCTGAACTAGTGGCATCTCTACATCATGGTGTAAAATAAAGCAGGATTTCTGCCTCTGCTCAAGTGCTGTGGCTCCAAGGCAAGCAGCAGTCCCAAGCTGCTATGCCATGAAAGCTTTAGCTGAAATATCCTATTCCATCAAAGCCAAGAGAGTTTCACTTTCATAAAGCTCTTCACAAGAGGGAACAGGAATAAGACTTGCAGCAATGCAGGATGACACATCATGCCCTGGATCAGGCAAGAATTTCTACATCTCCCAGAGCTCAAGTCAGTATCTAAGAGTCTGGGTTCTAATCACACACACCTCTGTTTCTCTGGAGCACTGCTCCTCACATGGAAGCACTCTCATCTTCAGCAGGCTCTACAGTTACTGACATCTCAGAATATCCCAATTATAACCAGGTTTTGCACGTTCCATTGAAGAGATTTTTTTTCTTTGCATCATCATTCATGAGTTGAGACAATAAAGAATATAATTAATAGCTAAATGGCAAGATTTCTGCAATTTGTAACTCCCTAACTGCTATTCTGGATCTCTGACTGAGCATCAAAATGTCCTGTCTAGTGTCACCAAACACAGAACCCTTGTAATGTCAGTGAGAAAAGAGACTTCAGGAAAAGAGGTTGAAGAAGCAGAGATGTGGGACTGAACACACAAAGATCATCAAATATCCTCCTGTGCATGGATATACAGTCACCTTCTAAATAGCCCTTCCTAAAAATCACCACTCTGAAGGATAGCTGTAGCAAAGATGTCCACGAGCACCAAAGAAGGGAGCCCTACAGCTGGTGGTATTGTATTTATTAGTATATAAATATAGGTCATTATATATTTTAATATATATGTATATATGTATATACTTATTATATTTTATATTATTATATCTACTTATATTTTAATATATGCAATTATATATTTATATACATACATATTTTTCTATCTTTTAATATACATTCTATATAAAAATATGGTATTTTCTAGAATGATGACAGGCTGATCAGCTAACATTGTTCATGGGAGCATCCCTCCTGCCTTCAGGGACCTCATGAATTCTGGGTTTGCAGGTATTTCCTCTAGATGACTGAGGAATAAGAGGGTTAGCAGAGCTGGTTTGCTGCTCTAATTACTGTCCTCCTCTATGGCTGCACACAGGGCATGGAGACAGGAAGGAATCCCAGGCATGTGCTCCACAGCTACCTTGTCTCAGCCTCATCCCTCAGCAGGAAATTCAGTCTCATCACAGCCCCTTTTCTGTCTGAAAGGATTGGCTTTCACGGGAGGGGAAAAAAACCTCCCTTGTTGCCTGAGAACATCCATCATAGTTTAAAGAGAATTTCAGGAATGACAGGTACCTGATTTAGATCAGGTGACACATTACTGCTTCCTTCTCCTTCCTTTTCTTAGACAGTAAGATCTTTATGGAGAGTAAATTACTCTATCACACCAAGTAACTAGCAAAGTCAAGCTCCATTTTCCCAGCTTCCTATTCCTCATCCCCTTGAATTCCTCAGCAAGCTGTTTGAAGGACATCTGAAGTGGATTTCTGGTTCTGCTGCTCTCAGGATCAAATATTTCTGAATCCTTTTTCCTAGGAGAAGGCTACTGGCAGGAACCAGTAGCTCTTATAGGTTATTAAGAATAGGGGCTTCAAAAAAATAATAAAAAAAAAAGAAATGAAGCAGCTATAAATATCACCAATTTAAAAGACTTTTTTTACATGCCTTCCAGCCTGTTTTAAATTGTTTTCTTGAAAATGAAGAAGATTAATGCAGTGAAAAGAGATTAAGAAATGGAGATTTCTTTGAAGCTATTCTTGCCATGTCTGTGTCAGAGTGGGACAGTCCTTCCTTGGAGCTCTGAAACTTGACCATTGAGGCACAAAGCAGGGCACAGCAACTCCAGGACCCCCCCTGTGCTCAAATCTGACTTGTATTTATGATATTGCCATTTTAATAGCTATTTTGCAGATGAACTCCTAACCATGACATAGATGGACAGTGCTGGAAACCACACACAGAGATAGTTCCACTGATTGCGGGAAAAACAACTGTTAAATTTAACCATGGGAAAGCTGGGAATTAAAAGCTGGGAATTCTCATGGAAACTATGAGAATATATATGTATATATACCTTGCCTGACAGACTTCACAGCCACTGAGTACTCTGCTGTACTGAGAACTAGTGTGTGACTCAGAGTGCTTGGAAATGCCAACACAAGGAACAGTAAACTCCACTTTATTAGGAAAAATGACTACAAATGGACTCAGTGTTATATGCAGTGATAAAAGAAATTAAGAGTTCTACTCGTTTCTCCACTACTAAAAGCAAAGTTCTGACTCTATCAAAGGGTGCACTGAATCAGAAAGACAATCTGAGCCATAAAGCTTTAGAGAAATAATCACTCAGGGTCCCAGAAGGTCATTTACAGAAGGTAGTTGGAGATGGGGGAAAACTAGAGGATGAACTACTACCCCAAAGAAGGATTTAGCTGCAGACTGAAGACACCTCTGGCAGTGCCATGACAGTCCCCAAGTCCCTGCTAATGCAGCCTAGGGCACCCTCTTCTCTGGTTTATCTTCAGCAAACTTACATGGAAGTCTTCAGAGCAGTGAAAAATACCTCTCAGTGCTCCTCTGGTGCTTTCCACAAAAATCCCTCATTCATCCTGCATCCTTTCATCTGAGTACAATTTACTCACAGGACAAAAAATCCATTTTTATCAATACTCTGCAAATGGGAACATGGACTGGAAAGGAGATCATACAGATTCGGGAAAGATCCAGGTAACCAGAAGCAGGAGAAATATTTAGCTGGAAAAATAAAGGCCTTGCAGCTCCCTGACAGTGCCTGGAATAGAGGCAGGCAGCACAGCCACACTGAGTGCACGTGCCAGTGTGTGTGAGGAGCAGCTACAGGGTGAAAAGCACACGGATCCAAAAGCTGAGAGCACAACAGCAAGGTTTGGAGAGGGGAAGATGAGGCACCCAAGTCACAGATTTCAGCTGTGGAATGAATCCTGACTCGTAATTAACCAACCTGATGGACTTGGGGAGTAGGGTGTGAAGACAGAGAGGTATCTGCTCTGTTTGCTTGGCTTGCTGGCTGCTGGGAGCATTCATCCTGCAAATGACCTTTGTGTAAATCCAACTCCAGAGCTGAGAGAGGAAAGAAATAGTTAAGGACCCTTCTTTACAGGGCACCTTCTACTCATTTCATTCCCTCAAAGCACTCACCATTAACATGTTTTAGCAGAGACTTCCAGAGCAGTGTGGGCAAATCCTCTGCACATCTCCCATTAATTAACAGCAAGCGTGTGGGTAATTCCCTGGAGTACTTTGATAATGTCAGCTTTTCTCTTTTTTTTTTTCCTATCCATTTAGCATACCCATGTGGCATAGGCTGGGGGAAATTGTGTAGTGTTCTAGACTGCATCTAAAATAAAGAAATAGAAAATGCAGCTTTGATGTGACCTTATGAACCTCTGATCTGTTCCAATAGAGCTGGCTTGGGCAGATGCAGAACCAGAAATGTGCTCCATCATCCTTTAGATCCAAACTGAGTCAAGATCTCATCTAAATAGTCTTTTTTTTTCTGTTTAAAGGGCTTGGGGGAGGGGGAATAAACCTTTCTGTTTACTCTTAGCTTTGGAAAAATCCACTGGGAGGGACTGCACAATTAACATATTAATGAAGGCTGGCCTCAAATGTGATGCCTGAAAGCAATTATGGGCAAATTAAGAATATAAATGCAAGCTAAAAACTCAGGCCTGGGTGGGACAGGAAGAACATAAGCTGTTCAGGGCTGAAACAGGAATTGTTTCTTTATTTTTGAGTTGTCCTAGGGGAAGGAATCCCATCTTCCTCTGCTTGGAAAAGGCAGTATTTCTAATGCTTGCCATGCCAACTGCAACCACCACCCACACCGTGCTCCAGTGTGGGCCAGTTTGTACAACTGCTCACTGGACAGTGAAAACCTGCAAGTGGGAAAAGCCTGAAAGTTTCTACTCGGTTAAAATAGAGAAAAAATGCCTAAATCTCACCACATTGGTGTATTAACATCACTGAGTCTTCTCAACGCAACGTTTGGTGCCCAACAAAATGTCATTTTTATATAAAACTTTTTTTTTTTTTCTAAATCCTGAAACTATTCAGCCAGCTCCGTTATCAAAAGCCTTTACAACTACAGAACAAGTCAAATAAGCAGAAAAAGCTGGAGGCAGGGAAAGAACATTTTTGAATGCACAGCCTTCTCTCCAGGAATTTTCAACACACATGAATGAAACCCATCCAACAATGCCACGGGAGCTACTTTATTAGAAAGCAGAAAACAGTTGAAAAGTGATTTCCCCACTCCAGAAAAACTGAAAAGGTTAGAATGAAAGGAACTGAATTCATTATTAACAGATAATGATATTCCCTAAGAATCAGACCACTGATATTTCCCTAAGTGTGGGACACTTGTCTCTTCTAACTGGCTTCTGCTAAGTATGCCAAGTAGAAAGCTACAAAACACTTTTTCCTTCATATCCACTCTTAGGAAGCTCACCTAAAAGATGACCTTCAGGTTTTCTTTGCCAGAACATCCCTGCCTATGATTTTCCACTCAGAAGGAAAACTTCGTTTTCAAGTACAGCTGTTCTGAACACCAACAAGTAAAATGTACTCTCTGTCATGCAAGGTCACTGAGATATCTTATTTTTACCTTACTTTTTTTGTTTGCTGGTGGAGATTTCAGCATTCCTCTTCCTACAGCCTTGCAGCCTGTGAAACAGAACTGCCAACGGGGCCTCTGCTCCCTACTGATTTGCTCAAAGATCTCAACAGCCATGAAAAAAACCCCTGATGATGAAGTCATTTTGTATGGAACTGTAATACAACCTCCTGCTGGATGGCTGCTGGGGTGCCTGGCAGTGCAGCANTTTTTATCAATACTCTGCAAATGGGAACATGGACTGGAAAGGAGATCATACAGATTCGGGAAAGATCCAGGTAACCAGAAGCAGGAGAAATATTTAGCTGGAAAAATAAAGGCCTTGCAGCTCCCTGACAGTGCCTGGAATAGAGGCAGGCAGCACAGCCACACTGAGTGCACGTGCCAGTGTGTGTGAGGAGCAGCTACAGGGTGAAAAGCACACGGATCCAAAAGCTGAGAGCACAACAGCAAGGTTTGGAGAGGGGAAGATGAGGCACCCAAGTCACAGATTTCAGCTGTGGAATGAATCCTGACTCGTAATTAACCAACCTGATGGACTTGGGGAGTAGGGTGTGAAGACAGAGAGGTATCTGCTCTGTTTGCTTGGCTTGCTGGCTGCTGGGAGCATTCATCCTGCAAATGACCTTTGTGTAAATCCAACTCCAGAGCTGAGAGAGGAAAGAAATAGTTAAGGACCCTTCTTTACAGGGCACCTTCTACTCATTTCATTCCCTCAAAGCACTCACCATTAACATGTTTTAGCAGAGACTTCCAGAGCAGTGTGGGCAAATCCTCTGCACATCTCCCATTAATTAACAGCAAGCGTGTGGGTAATTCCCTGGAGTACTTTGATAATGTCAGCTTTTCTCTTTTTTTTTTTTTCCTATCCATTTAGCATACCCATGTGGCATAGGCTGGGGGAAATTGTGTAGTGTTCTAGACTGCATCTAAAATAAAGAAATAGAAAATGCAGCTTTGATGTGACCTTATGAACCTCTGATCTGTTCCAATAGAGCTGGCTTGGGCAGATGCAGAACCAGAAATGTGCTCCATCATCCTTTAGATCCAAACTGAGTCAAGATCTCATCTAAATAGTCTTTTTTTTTCTGTTTAAAGGGCTTGGGGGAGGGGGAATAAACCTTTCTGTTTACTCTTAGCTTTGGAAAAATCCACTGGGAGGGACTGCACAATTAACATATTAATGAAGGCTGGCCTCAAATGTGATGCCTGAAAGCAATTATGGGCAAATTAAGAATATAAATGCAAGCTAAAAACTCAGGCCTGGGTGGGACAGGAAGAACATAAGCTGTTCAGGGCTGAAACAGGAATTGTTTCTTTATTTTTGAGTTGTCCTAGGGGAAGGAATCCCATCTTCCTCTGCTTGGAAAAGGCAGTATTTCTAATGCTTGCCATGCCAACTGCAACCACCACCCACACCGTGCTCCAGTGTGGGCCAGTTTGTACAACTGCTCACTGGACAGTGAAAACCTGCAAGTGGGAAAAGCCTGAAAGTTTCTACTCGGTTAAAATAGAGAAAAAATGCCTAAATCTCACCACATTGGTGTATTAACATCACTGAGTCTTCTCAACGCAACGTTTGGTGCCCAACAAAATGTCATTTTTATATAAAACTTTTTTTTTTTTTCTAAATCCTGAAACTATTCAGCCAGCTCCGTTATCAAAAGCCTTTACAACTACAGAACAAGTCAAATAAGCAGAAAAAGCTGGAGGCAGGGAAAGAACATTTTTGAATGCACAGCCTTCTCTCCAGGAATTTTCAACACACATGAATGAAACCCATCCAACAATGCCACGGGAGCTACTTTATTAGAAAGCAGAAAACAGTTGAAAAGTGATTTCCCCACTCCAGAAAAACTGAAAAGGTTAGAATGAAAGGAACTGAATTCATTATTAACAGATAATGATATTCCCTAAGAATCAGACCACTGATATTTCCCTAAGTGTGGGACACTTGTCTCTTCTAACTGGCTTCTGCTAAGTATGCCAAGTAGAAAGCTACAAAACACTTTTTCCTTCATATCCACTCTTAGGAAGCTCACCTAAAAGATGACCTTCAGGTTTTCTTTGCCAGAACATCCCTGCCTATGATTTTCCACTCAGAAGGAAAACTTCGTTTTCAAGTACAGCTGTTCTGAACACCAACAAGTAAAATGTACTCTCTGTCATGCAAGGTCACTGAGATATCTTATTTTTACCTTACTTTTTTTGTTTGCTGGTGGAGATTTCAGCATTCCTCTTCCTACAGCCTTGCAGCCTGTGAAACAGAACTGCCAACGGGGCCTCTGCTCCCTACTGATTTGCTCAAAGATCTCAACAGCCATGAAAAAAACCCCTGATGATGAAGTCATTTTGTATGGAACTGTAATACAACCTCCTGCTGGATGGCTGCTGGGGTGCCTGGCAGTGCAGCATCAAGGAGCCAAAGCTCTACCTGGAAGATCTATTTCCAGAGAGCTCAGTCTGGAATCTGATTACCTCTGGCAGATTGCAGAACTGTTGGATTCATGTGTTCAGAGTTGCTGGCAAATGCTGCACGTGCCAGCTTCATAGAGAAAATATTAAATATTAGGAGAGAGCAAGGCTGCCCCAGTTGCCTCAACACTCAACTTCCAGGGGGAGGACTTTGTCTCTCCTGACAGCAGTGAGCCAATTAATGCCACCTACCACCTGCCCATTGTGCATATTCCATGACCCTATAGAGGCCAAGAAATGCTGCCTTTGTTTTTTAATTTTTAAAATTAAAAATGTTTAAAATTTAAGATTTTTAACTACTACATTGCTCACCTTTCTATAATTTTTTTTTTCCCCTAATAAAATGACCAATTGCTATCTTTGGATTTGCTCCCTTTGAGAAAAGGGAGGCAGGATCATTCGACCTCAGGACTCTGACTGAAGTTGCATGGCCACAAAGCTTTTTTTTTTCCCCCCCTTGAAATGACTGTAAGAACTTCCTACTTCTCACAGATCTGCTGCTGCTTAGTTTCATGATCATCCCACAATTTCCACGTGCCCTGCAAAAATTCTATGCATGAGAAGAGCAGGATTAGAGCTCTAAGGTTTTCATATTGAATATGTTCCTACATGTCAAATCACTGGAATTGGGAAAGAAAAGCCAGAATACATTTGCAATAGCAGATATAAAATATTTATACAAAATTGAGCAGAAAAATGGAAATAACCTCAGCAAGCAGGAACATTCAGTGTTTGTACACAAAGCAGTGAGTTGTGAGGCTTTGGAGCTGTGAAAAAAAAAACAAAACCAAAACCAAACCTGCTTTGCTATTATTTTTCCTGTAATTGTGAATCATAATTGAGTGTTATCATAAGAGTTCCTAGTATCAGAGAACAAGGTTTCTCTCCCTTTTTTTTGGTCAACTGGGGGAAATGAAAAGTTGCATGATTTGCTAACCATTTAGGAACAGGAGATAAACAATTCTGTCTCTCATTAGGGCTTAGCCTATTTGCTTCTTTATAAGAGTGATACAGATGCTACAGTACTGGATCAAGGAAAAACTCTCCTGATTTTCATGTGGTTTGCATCCAAAATTGATTCTAATCTCCAAATTACTATCTGTTATTTTAAACCTGCATTTTAGAAGTCCCAGAACATGAGGTTTTGGTGAACTTGAGAATGTTCTCCGTGGCAGTTATCCACTGAAAGGGAAAAGAAGTATTTATCTCCTCAGGGCTGGTTCTGGCTGCATTCTGAAGTCTCAGCTCAAGGTAGGGAATTATATCCAATAAACATGTTTTTTTCATCTTTAAGTCTTGCATTCAAATGACTGCATTGATTGCTAGATGGTCTGAGTTAAAGTTTTCACATATATGTAATTATATTTTTTAGCAAGAGCAGTACCTTCAATAGAAAAATACAAAGGGTTGTTGATAAAAAAGGTGCCTGTATGAATCACAACCTTCTCCTTGAAGAGCCCTGTAAGAGCCTGGAGCTTCTTACAACAAATAAGAGACAGCAGAAGATTGATGGGGGGAGGAAAAAGGAACATTAATTGCTGGAGTGGCTGCTGAGTGGCACAGCTGGAAAGGGCACGAGCAACACTTGGGAAATGCAAGGAATTTCTGACAAAACCCAAATGGCAGAACCAGAGCCAAGTTCCCTCCTCCTCTCCAGCACCCTTCAGGTTGGCCCAACTTGCCCATCAATCTGAAAGTCACGTGGGAAATGGAATTCAACCCCAAGTGAGATGCTCACTGCTGCTCAGGGAAACTGGAAGTGATTACAATCTTCTCCAAGGCACCTCTCATGTGGAAAGGTGTTGACTTATCTCTGACACAGCCACTTCATCTTTCCCCAAGGTAAAGCTTCTCATGGTGATCTCAGTTCTGAATGTGCAGATTGCTTGGAGAATGACTTGTGGCCATGAAGACTAAGCTGTTCACCTGCTTACACACATCAATGAACTGGCCCTACAAGAAAAGTGAACTGAAAGAGACACCTTTTCATATTTCTGACAAAACAAGGACAGCATTAAAGCCACTGTAATTTATAAAGCAGGGAAATATGCCAAATCCTAAATCCCTCTCTAAAATGAAAGCCCAGCCCAACAGAACTACTGATGTTTCAGACATATGCATATGTGTACCAACAAATAGAAATACTGACTGGATTTGGGCAGTGAATGTAATTAAAACTCTATTGACAGGGAAAAAAATCAGAGTTACAGCAGAGGTCCAATATTCACAGGAGACATTTTGCCACCTGGCTTTACAACAAAGGGGAAAAAGAGGTTTTGATTGAACTGCCAGGCAATGATGAACTCGAGTTCAGCTCCAACAGAGCAACTTGTTGTGGTGAAGGAATGAGTTTAGCCTGGTGTCTGACTGAACCTTTACACTCCACATTTCTCTTCAGGACTGGCTTTCTCTGCCCTGTTCACCACTGAAAAGAAGTAAACCAGACTTTTCACTGAAGCTTACCAAGATCTCACCTGACAAAAAGCAAGCACACGTTTCCTGCTGGTAGCAGGCTTTGATTTCCCCAGGTGCTGCTTCAAATCATTGTTTTTCTCTTCGTTTGAATTTAGTCAAGAGTAAGCAAGGTGAACTTTGATGTCTGCTCACAAGAATGGTCAGGAAGCTCAAATTAAATTACTTAAAAAGGCAAAGCAGCTTCGTAGCTCAGCAACATGATGCAAAAGAGCCAGGCATTTATAGCTTTTTGGGTGTTTCTTTTAATTTAAGCAACGTGGCAAACATTAATAAAAACGCTTGCTTCATTGTGCTTCCCTTTGATATATTACCTTTGTACCTGCAATGTTTAAAAAGGATGATCTAAATTGAACAGCTTAGGCTTTGTCTGGCGTTTATTTCAGTGTAGAGAATGCAAACACAAGCCTGCTGAAGACAACTGTGGAAGAAAAGCAGAGACTGGTTTTTAAGAATACAGAACAAAGCAAGAAAGTTTGGGAACTGCTCCTTTAGAAAATACTCCTCATCCTTTGTGACTCACTCTTTCATCACACGTTTAACGCCAGAATGGGGAAAAAAAACAGAATACCCAATTTTATCTTCATTCCCAACTGCTCTGGCTGAAAGCCTTGGATTCTAACAACAAAGGGTGTCAAACAGCAGGATGTTTATGTAATCAGGAACATGCAATTATACCTGTAAAGAGGAAACCACACGCCAAATTTCTCTGCACAATTGCCTTAATGAAGGACACAAAGCAGGTATTTATGCTGAAGAGCAGGCAGGTAGCTGTAGAAGTGCAGTTCCCAGCCTGCCTGCCACTGAATCACAGAATCATTCTGATTGACAAACTGAAAAAGAGTGAATGGGTGAAAACAGGACAAAGAAAAATATTAATTGTTTGTACTGGAAAAACCTGTCAGTCGTTAAGAGGGAAGGAAGCCCTTTAAAAGTAGGTCTGATAAAACAGAAGCAGAGTTCAGCACAGAACTCTGTAAAGAAAATTTCTCCTGGGGGAGAAAAAAAAAAAAAAAA
>VYZU01033302.1:71905-98599 GCA_013401355.1 Ceyx cyanopectus | reverse complement strand
AAAAAAAAAAGACAGGAAAGGCCTAATTAAAAGTGAAGGTCTTGCAGTAAATAAATGATTAAACCTGCTTCAAAACTGTGTCGAAACATTATTCCCTGAGAAGAATGCAAAGTTCCAGCACAGGAAAAATCCCTGGTAAGACTGGGGTGGGAGATTTCATCTTTTTCATCAAGAATAGCACTGAATTCCTACTGTTTTTCTCAACAGAGCATCAGAGCACAGATATGCCTGCCTAATCAGTTACACCAGGATCCCCATGGCTTTAAGTGACACATTTATTCCTTTGGATACCAAAAAAAATCCAATAAAACAAAGTTTATTATTTCCATTTTGGGGAGCTCTTCTCTCTCTCCAGTAAGAAAACTCCATCTCTTCATTTCAGAAGTAATTTTACATACAAACTACAGTCTTGAATCAGTATCATATTAAAGCACAGGAATAAATGTACCACTGGGAAACAAAAGCAAGCCAGCACTTAAATGTTTCCTTCAGTTATAATTCCTATTGCAACTTCCCCAGTCCACCGAGTTGCCTTAAAATCTCTAGAGAAGCTTGAATTCTGAACTCAACCCTGAGTATTGGGATGTTCAGCCTTGAGAAAACTTGGAGTGACAGGAGAAAAGATGGAGTGGGAGGCTACAAACTGCAAGAACACAGCAGAGAAAAAAGCCAGAGGTGAAAAGGTAAGTGAACATGGAGGCATCTTAATGAAACAGTCCCAATTAGCTAAGGAAGAAAGAGCAGAAGAACCAAGTTTTTATTTTGTGGATTGTTTGGGGGTTTTTTGTTTGTTTGTTTTTAAGGTTTATAATGATATGAAAAGTGTAGTTGATATTTAATGAGTTGCAACCAGTTGCATTATTCTAATTAGTTTATGGTGATAAGGATGAATCCAAAGCAGACAGCTGTGAAGATTTGTTATTTGAATTAGTTAAGTAAGCAGACAGGAAAATCAAGAACAGTCCTGAGCCACCACAGCAGGCTCTGTTCAGCAGGGCCACCAGGGAAAATAAACTCCCCATCAACACATCATGACTTCTGTACTCAAAAAAGGGGCTTTGCTGGCTGCCTTAGGCAGGTAAAACACTCCAAATAAATAGCATCCACTTCACAAAAGCAACACAGTTTTTGAGAGAGCAAAACAATACACATGGCAAAGAACTGCAGAGCCATCAAGCTTATTGCAGCACAGTAACTACTTGAACATGCTTGCAATGTGCATTATGCACAGATTTATAACCCTAAAGATGGAGTATAATTATTGATTACAGTTCTCACTGATTTGTTTTGGGGCTTAGGGATAAAACAGTCCAAAAAGTTTCGAGTTTTGGAGAAATAAATTGGATTAGAGGCAAAAATAACTGGCTCCTACTTAAAAGCAGCTGAGTATTTCCACACCAGACACGGCCAGGCCAACTAATGCAACAGCTTTGTGTCACAATTTAAAGCTTGGGGAAGCAAGAGTCCAGTTGTTGGCATCACTGGAAAATCAATGAAGCATAATAAATCCATATTTCATCTGCAATATCACCTTGTCTCTGTTTCTGACTGAACCCAGCTTCACAATTTGTCCCTGGCTTTGAAAAAGAACCAATTACTCCTGCCTCAGTTCCTGCTCCCCATCCACATTTTCAACCCTACTTAAAGAGAAGTTATTACTATACACAAACTACAACACAGACTTAGGAGTTAATAATTTACTTGTCTAGCTGGGGAATTTTCCTTTTAGTGCATTATAGATGAACCACAGACAAATTCAGTACTTTCTTGAATTAAGATCATCTAGCCAATCTAATTCTGAATATATCAAGCAGAGCTGTGCTCTGTGGGGACGATTTAGAATAAAGTGTGCTTGGGTATAAGGAAGAATGTCAAGTATTAGCTGAGACTGAATGGAAATCTATAAAAGATGTCAACACCATTAGTAGCACAGTTTGGGTTACTAATCTCTGCTCTTCTACAGTAAACTTGTACTTTTTTCTTTTTTTTTTTTTTACTATGAGTTCAGTGTGTTTTTCCTCCAAATAGACCACCTTCTGTAGCCTCTGAAGCTTGGTGTCACTTCTGTGGCTTCCTTTCATTTTTGAACCTAAGCAGCACTGGATTCACTTATTGTTGTTAATTGTCCTTCATTAGTTACCTTGCAGTTTTGATTGTTTTGACTCTTTACCCTAATTGATTTGCTACTGTAATTGACTTTCTCCTCCACTGATTTGCCTTGTGTGTTTTATCATTTTCAAGTGTAGAAGAAACACAGAGTGGAATTAAATTCCCAGTAATTGCTTATTACCATCTTGTGGTGCTTTCATTTCCCTCTCCTACACCAACTACACATGGCTTCAAGTCTGTGCTATGCCATCTTTTTTTTTTACCAGTATTCATCCTGTTTCTGAAATAATTCTTCTACTTCTTCATCTTTTCCTTTTGCTTTTCAGCTCTGCCACTTCCAGATCTTACTGTACCTCCCCACCCCTTTCCTGGGCTCCATTCTGAATTCATGAACATCCACAACCCTGTGCTTCATATCTCTTACTTTTCCTTCCTCACTGTGGAAGCAATGAAGTTTTCACAGGGTATAAAATAGTCTCTTGTGTGCCCATTAAAATCCTTTTTGTCTGATGATATATTTTGCAATATAGCATTGTCTCTTCAATTCACTGCTTTGTTCACAGGGTTGTCTTTACCTGCAGCTTTAACCCTTTCACTTCATTTTCTTGTTTTCTTTGCTGCCACCTCCACTTCAAAAGTGTCTCATTTTTCCTGTCTGAGGACTCCTTAATCTGCTCATTTATATTATATATAAAAGAATTAAAAACAAGCTGGGGGACAGACACAGACAAAGGCATCAAGAACTAAAGAAAAAAGGCATGTTGCTAACCATGTAAGAAGAGACTGATGGAGCTGAATACAAGTTAAATTGTGCATGAAGAGAATGGAGCTGGAGAAAATATGGATTCAGACTGGACCTGGTCAGAAGCAGCTCTCGAGTTATAAAAAGAATCTATTCTGATCTGTATTGGGACACCCCCAAACTTTTTCAAAGGTTTTTTTTCCTTGCCATTGAAGAGGTTTTGTTTTTACTCTTTAATGAAGAGAAAGAATTAGAAAGCTCTTCAGCAGTGTAATTGCTCTTTTAGGTGCTCAGGGGAAATCACCCCTTTGCAGTAAAACTTAATTTTTTGCTGTCCTGTTAATATGTGAATGACAATAAGCCTGAGTTACAGGCAGTTGTTAGGTAGGGCACCTTATTAACTGACAAGATCCACCCAGAAATTTATCACAATGCTGTTTGATTCAAAATGGGGCATCTACAAGGAAAGGCCCCAAGGGAAATGGGTCCTAAAATAAACAAGTGATGATTATCACATTAAGGAGGTGCACTGAGTTCCAGGCTTATCTAATTCAAAAATGGAGTTTCCAATTGTGGAGATGGCCTCCTTCAAGGATAACTCTTGCTAAAAAAATCTGGGGTTGAAGAAGAACTGGTAGGAACATTTTTGCTCTTCTATACCTTCCAAATAAAAAAATAAAATAAATTGGGAATATTTCCTTCCCGTTCTCAACTGGCAAAGTCTCAAAGTCTCCTCTTGGTTTAACCAAGCTATAGACAGTCAATATTTGTGGATTTTGATGCCTGGTTCTCATGGACATCAGAAAGCTTGGTCAGCTAACTGAGCTGGTAAAATAATACAACTCCATGGAACAGGAAGAATATCACAGATTTTGGTTTGTTTGTTTAAACTGCGTATAGTCATTTTATGACTAAGTCCACAAACAGTTATTTTCTCAGTTTGTTATCTTAATTGCCTGTTTATTATTTCCTAGACAGGTTTTAGGATCTGTTTCTGGCATACTGTATTTTTAGAGCTTCATTTACATTGTTCTGCTGTACTACAGAACAGTATTTGAAAAACAAAAAAGACAATTTATGAAGAGCCTCAATTTTAATTGCCTTTTTTTTTCTTTTCCCCTTTTCTTAATTAAAATGCTTGTTAATTAGCAGTTCTCAAAAGCAGAACCAAGATATTCTTATAATATTCAGTATCTCCTAACAAACGTTTCATTGTATTTATATTCTGGAGTGATGAAAACAGCAAAATAATAATAATATACTGCAGTTTATAATAAATTGATGTTTTTACTGAGACATAATTAAAGTTACTATACAAGATGTGATAAATAAGAAATTACTCTGAAGCATGTAGCACCCAGCTTAACACTTATTTACATTTTAAGCACGCTGAAAACAGTATTTCTAGTGCCAACATAGCAGGTACCTTTGTCCCAATTGCTCTGCACAGTTCTATTTCCCACAGAAAATCAGATTTTGTATCCTCACACTTTGCTTCAGAGCAAATCTTCATTTGTTTCACAGTCATAATGGAATTAGGCAACAGGAGTGGGCAATTTATTTTTTTTTGAATTCTGAAACTAGATAATATTCTCAGGAGAAACATGGGTTTGGGCTATTTTTCCTGCAGAGTTTGAGAATGCTTGCAGATTAATTTTTCATGAGATCTGTCTAGTACACTATAGCACATTGTAGATTTTGCTGTAACTTGATTAAAACAAAGTTCTGTCTTAAACACTTGTTAAGTGTGAAATGCTTTCCATAGCTGACACCATTGTTTCTCTGCTGGAACCTGTCCCAGAGCTGGGGCATTTCAACAGGGATCCTTCCTGTGCAACCCACAACATCCCTGTGTATATACATATATATAAATATATAGCCATAGAATCATCAAGGTTTGAAAAGACAGTTCAAATCATTGAGTCCAAACGTGAGCCCTACATCCACCACTAAGCCATAGCCCCAAGCACCATATCTTTTTTATGCTTTACATCTTTATCATAGCTTTTAAACACACCCAGTGTGTTTGATGGTGACTGATGGGTTTGACCTGCCCCATCACTGTAACCCAAGGATAATGATTGACTGGAACTGCAGCCTGGCTCAGACAAGGGATGCCACACAAACTGGTGGATAGACAGGGAAAAGCCTGCTCCAGTGGGAGGCTGTGTTTCACAGCCATACAAACCACTCAGCAGTGGCATGGCTTCCACACAGATGGGATAGCTGACAAGCAAACAGCAAATCCTTGCATTTGGATTAATTGTTTTTTCAGGAACCTTTCCCTCCTTTCACCATACCACACTTCCTACAGGAAATTTCACATTTTCAGACATTTGGGTTCTTAATTTTTTAGCATTACTACCGCAGTGGTACATGACTGTTGAAAAGTGAAAGCTGAATATCTTCTCTGCATATTTTTTTTTGCTACCTGAAGTTAATGTCAGCAGGCCTGCAGATGTAGCCACCAAGCATAGCAGGCACGTGATCAAGGCCACTTTACAACACTCATCCTCTCTCACAAATTCAATATTTCCACTCACCCTCTCAATCAAGCTGTTGTTATTCTATTTGCCTTATGTTCTAACTCAACATGTCATCACTGTTCAAAATCCATCACTGGTACCCTGGCACGCTGCTTTTGCCTGTCAGCTGCAAAAGAACTTGTGACCAATCACTCTTTTGCTTTTTCTGCTGGAGACCATTTAAAACATCCTTCAAGCACCAGATTTCCAAGAGAGAAACTTTTTCTCGTGCCAAACTAAGTCACCACGTTAGGTACCTGGGTGTTCAAATGCAATCTGGGAGTCTGAAACAGAATTGCCAAAGTATTTCTTGTCTTCTGCTTCAATAAAGAAAAGATAACCAGGCTTCCAAGCACATATAGATGATGCCCTGCAAAGCTTCACTATCACCACAAACCTTCTCCATGCTAGGAATTTTTAGCAGCATCTCCCTTCTACCTGGAATTCTCTCTTGCATATTATCAACATTTCATATCCTTCCAGCAGGTTTGCCAGTATAAAAAGAGAAGATCTCCAGGCCAGTAAAGTACAGGCAGCTGAATTACCCAAGGAAATAAGGGACTGGGTCACTCAGTAATGGCAGGTAATTCATGTTCTACCAGGCTGGGCTTCAGCCAGCTCAGAAGCCTCTACCCTGTGCTCTCTGCTCTGGGTTTATTTGCAGATGCATGGAAGCATGACTTGGTGCACATCCAAGAAGGCTGTCACGGAATTGAGGCCAATGAGCCCTGTTGAAGCTGGGCAAGCTCTGTGGAGAGGCTGCCTCTGTCTCCTCACCATGCTCCCCTCACTCCTGCTTCTGGGAACAAAGCCCAGACCCACCTGAGAGGGCTCTGCACAAAGCCAGGCTTGGGTGGGAAAACACACAACCTGCTCCTGGGCCTTAGTTGGATCTGAAAACCACTTAACCATATTTGTATCACATTGCACCTGCCAGAGCCAGCCTGATTAGTAAACCAATACAAAAATAATCTGGCTGATCCTGTCCGTGGCATTGCTCACACAAAAGGGATCATGTGCCTGTGGAAAACAGCACTCTAGCTATAATGGTTTGTTCTACAGCATGTTTTCTTGAAAACAACACTGAGTTTGCAATTCTAAAGGAAACCAATCTAAACATTCTTAGATTACATTACCTGATTGCAATTACAGTAGGAAGCTTTATTCATTAGGTGAAGTGGGGGTGCCTCAGAACATAACCTAGCTCTTTTCTAATTTCTTTAATATGTGTCCAAAGCACAGAAAGGTACCTTGATTTGCCCAGCTTAACATCAGCATTGTTTCCCCTTCTGTGTTGATCTAAACAACAGCTAATAGTTGACCAACAAAAGGCAATTGATTTTCCTGACATTTATTTGCCTACATCTAATAAACTAATTCCTTGAAATCAGTTCATCAGTACATTGAAAAAAAAAGCTCTGAAAGCTTGCTGCTTAACCTCATCAAGCTGGAAAAAAGCAGGACTTTGCAACATTCTGCATGGAGGAGAAAGAGGTAGGGATGGTGTCCTACTACACCCTCATCTCTTAGTCTGCATTTATCTACCACAAACTCTGCCTATATTCTAGCAGAGTCACTAAACAACTCAGGTCACTCTCCAGAAACATCTTCTTGAGGGCATTCAAGTGTGTCCAAAACAGAAATGACCTCAGGCAATGCAAACAGTTAAAATAATGGCAGCCAGACTGGCTCTGCCAGGGAGATCCACAAAGCATCAGGAAACCACAGCACTGCAACCTCTTCATCTTACTGCCTCTTTCTTGACTGGCTTCCAAGGGTTGGAAAAATGCCTGCCAGGTATCACAACAGGAAATGTCTGTTTTATGCAGGAAATTAAGCTAAGTGACCAAACTCACCTTCAAAAACTAGCTCTAAATGACAGGTAGCAGTGTAGACAGCATCTGTTTGCTAGAAGGTGCTATTTGTTAGTAGGAACTTGAGAGCTTCTCCTCAGTTCCAGTGTAACAGGAATTCCTGCACAACACAGATACCAAATTCCAGTGCCACTTGCTTGATTTTTTTGCATGCTGTTTGGTTTCACATCCATCATTCTTTGGACAGGGCAATAAGCCACATTATTTACATAACAAACCAGGCCAGCCTCAAAGTTTGATTTTCCAAGGGTGTTGTTCCCACGTTTGCCAATGATTTCTAGTGAAAAATCTGGTTGCATTAACACAGACTATGTGAACTTCTCTCTTTTAATACACATTGGCTTTTCAGCTATTTTCCACTGATGAATTAATATTTTTTTTTCTACTTAGCAAGGAGCTAAGGTGTCTTCACCCAGCAATCAAACTATTTTGCTATTGATAATTCTGGATTTTGGGGATCCTCTTGCAGTAGCCTGGGAATTTAGTATGATACAGCTACAAGAGTTATTCCTTCAGGCTTTGTTATAGACTTTTTTCTACATAATATTAGACTCCAGAAAGCAACTTAACTAACAAGCTACAAGGGTGTAGTATTCTAATTTGCAAGTGTTGATTACAAGCTTGTAGTTTAGGAAATACTGGGTATTAAAACTGTAACTTACTCAGTATTTAGTCTAAGCAACTTCATAACCAGGAATAATTCCACTGAAACTGTACATGCTCTTTCAGGAATAAGACAGGAATTTTCAGGACAGGAATGCTCCAAGCAACCGAGCAGTTGCTACTACATAGGCTCCACTAAGTATCCAGAATTTCAGCATGAACCATTAGGAATAAAACACATTTTTGATCCTTTTTCAGAGGAGGATGAGAATGGTCAGTGACTCACAGGATCATCCTCCTCTTGTACCATGTGGTCTTTTTGTTTAGATTACTTACCATATGTAGAGCAAAAGCACACACGAATCTATATCATTTTAAGAGGTTTGGTATCCTCAAATGAAACCTTTGAATCATCAGTTCTAACCATACCAGCATTGGCAAAGTTGTAGAGATTAATTCACATGGCAGAATGGATTTATCCCTTACTGGTTTGGCTATATTGATTCTGATGCCCTCTTGACTGGCTAAACTTTGGATGTCCTTCTTAGGTTATGTGCTTACCCTACTCTTCTCCTCTGATTCAATTACAGCTGGGAATCAATTTGCTCTGCTATGCAGCTGAATTTTCAGAGATGGCTTCACTTTCTACCAGGTTATTTAGCTTTTCCCCCTGCAGACTGTTCAGTGGAGGTGTGTGCTCATTCTACAGGGGTGTGAATAGAAAATGGATTTCATGTCACTGGTTTTAATAGTGGGGTTCACAGGTAAATCTCACTCAGCATGACAGGATCCATCTGATAACTCTCAATGCCTTCCCCATTTGGACAAGATTCTTGGCCTCTTTTTGGAATGAAATCCCTCTAGGTCCCTTCCAACTGCTCCAATTCGATGATTTCTAAGTTCTAATTCAGCTTTATTCTAGATGTCTTTAGAAGCTCTAAATGTCTTAAAGGCCACCTCTCCCCTTTCCAAAGTCCCAAACACAGGTTTTAAACATGTATTTGATGATATATTTGAGAGGTAAAACTTTTCTGTAAACCACTTTTGTAGGTATTGAGTAAAGATGATGAAGGCTTTGCAAAGAAGTGCAGCATGGAGTGCTTTCATTTCGTGGGAAAACTCCTTAAAGAGGAAACACTTATGACTAAGTGATTAGTTTAGGTAAGTGATCCTTTTCCTTTCCTTGAGAAAGAGAAATTAAACAGAAACTAAAGGTTAGAAGTTATGCACCTGCATATATTGCTGTTCTTGAGTGTGAATAATTCAAGGAGTTGTTCTCATTACTCACTTCTGTTCTTCATTTCTAGAGCTTCTTTGAGGTGAGACACTTCCTCTGAATATCTCAACATAATCCCAAAGGTATGAGCATTTTTATATGATGCTCAAGAAATGACACTGATCCTGTACAATTAAGCTCTACATTTGTCTCAAAGAAGCTTTGAAACTTTACAGAAGACAGAACAGAGTCCATCTTCTTTTATTAATAAAGTCTCCTATTTTTTCCTTTCTTTATAATGTAATTCTTTCTACTTTGCTGTACCTCTAGGGTTTTAGATAGTTCCCTGCATAATCATTATGGAAATAAGTGTTTCACCATTTATTTTAGGAGAGGTAGAGTACAAAAGCAGTTACAGAAAGGCAGATATATTACAAGATTTCTTACTTAGCACGATACCATGTAGTGTTTAAAAACCATGAGTTTTTAACATCTTTACTGAACTTCATAAAAGCCCTTCACTTTGGTTGTAGCAATTCCAGATTTTATCTCCTTCCCCAAAATTGCCACTTACAGCTTTTGTCCTTATGAAGCTGTCTGTGCTGACAAGCTTTGCACTGACAGCACTGGAAGGTCAGCAGATGTTGAGAGGCCCGACTGTCTTTAGCTTCTGAGCAGAGAACACGTTGTCTTCACAGCAGCAAAATTACAGCCAGAGGGTTCACAGCCATCCTAGGGACATCACTACTACCCAGCCTCAGCTTTATAGTTCACAGGGCTCTGTTCTTCTGATCAATGCAGATTGAGTCTGATTCTGCTCAGTTACAAAGTTCTGCCAGGGACACCACCACAGCCAGCCCCACCTAACCCACCCCAGGCTGCAGCTGACATAGTGGGACACCCCAATATCCATGGCTAAGGATAATATATCCATGGCACAGGGGTCATTCTCATAGCTGCCCTCCCTTCTTCTGCAGGCTTCCTGAGTTCCCTTCCCACCAGCTGTCTTCTCAGAATCCCTGGAGTTGGAAGGGATCCCTAAGGATCTAGTCCAATCCCCCCCCAAGCAGGTTTGCCCAGAGCACATTAAACAAGATTGCATTTCAAAAGTCTCCAGAGAAGGAGACTCCACAACCTCCCTGGGCAGCCTGTGCCAGCCTCTGGCACCCTCACTGGAGAGATTTCCCTCTTTAGGTGTAACCTCCTGTGTTCCACATTATTGTTATCAATAATAACTCCTCTAGGACAGCAGTGCCCTCTGCAACACTTCAACTCAGAGCTAATGGTGTTCTCAGGACGATGCCATTCAGTCAAACATGATACTGGAGATACTGAGCTCTGGAACCCAGAGGAAAAAATCCATTTCTTGTAAGCTTCCTGCTTCAACTAGATTCTATCTTTACATGAAAACTAAATAGAGCTGGAACAAAGGTGTCACATTAGTAGGTATTTATGATTTGCAACAACCTCTTAATGAGTTGACTGCGTTTTCTCTTGTACCTGCCATCCTTAGGCTGTGCTGCAGAGCATGTGAGCCTGTTTTCACCACCAGACAGATCATCTTCCAGAGCTGCTGCTGCTGGGTTTGAATGCTCTGTACACCTCTGCTGGGAATGCTGAGCTGGCTGCTGAACACAGAGCTAAGAGCTCTAGATATTGGCTTCCTTCCTTTTAATTATCATCTCGCATGTAAAGGAGACTGTTTTATCTTTCAGAGCACAAGGGTCATATAAATAGTCTTTAGTACAGAAAAGAGCTAGACAGTTTCATGGTTATAATTTAGAATCTAGTTCCATTTCAGTTATTTAGTCTTGAAGCCAAATGAAGCAGAGAAATGTGATTTTTTTATTATATTATCTCTTCCAAAAATATTGCTGTGATCTTATTCAAATCCTCCATCTTGATACACCATAAACATTTTGTTGAGACTAACTTTTTAATAGAAGTGAAGATGAAACATTCCAGCAATTTCCAGAACACTATTTGAAAGAAATAAGACCACGTTTGTTTGTTTTTGTTTTTTTCCCTGAAAGCTACACTAACGAAAACCAATCCATCAAAAAAATGGAATTACAAGTTTTAAAGTTCCCTTACAGTGTCAATAACTTCATTTAAACACAAACTATCAGAGTGTTTCAACAGAACCATGATTGGAGACACCACTCACGTGCACAGTGGGACCCAAACCACTGTGATCTTGCTGTGTTCAACCAAGTCCTCTTCATCTGATTCTGGGAACTTCTTCCAAGCAAGTAGGCTGCAGTTTGAGAAGACACCTTAAACTTTCTGATACTTAATTGTGGCACTTAACAACCAAATGCTGCCACCACCAAAACTGATATGCCATCCTGCTCATCAAAGCCACGTGGATTTGTTTCCATCTTCCCTGCAGGCACACACCAGCAGGTCAAGAAGTGAGCACTAAAGCAACATGACAATTCCCCTTGGAAGTTTCTTTTGAGTAATTTTTTTTTTTCTCCCTATATTTCCTCACTCTTTCTCTTTCTACAGCACAGTGTCACTTTCTAAGACACATCTTGAAAAAACAGCAGCATTCTTTGGCTTCCTCATCCTCCCAAGCAAGTCTGATTGATCTCAGCACTAATTATTGAACCCGAAATAGAAACATTTTCTCTCTGACACAAGCAATTATAGGATTTATGCTGCTGTTGGCTAGGAGGAAAAAGCTAAAAAAAACCAAACAAAATAAAAATATAAATACCAGTATTTACTTAAGTTATGGCATCTCATGGGGGCAAAATCAGATGACCCTGGAGCAAAATATTTAGTCTCAACATCACTGTAAAGTGTCTGATCAGGCAGTGGTCTAATGAATCAATCAAAATCAACCTTTCAGGCCAGGCAGTAGAGAACATAATAAACAAAATTGCAGAACAGAACTCTTGTATTGATTTTTGTTAATCTAATCTCCCTCTTAGCACCAACCTACCATTAACTCCTTACACCCCCAACTCATACAGCTGGAGCTGTATTGACAGCTCTCTCATTAAACAATGCCATCCATTATCAAAATACACTCATCAAAGCAGGTGACAACTGCTGCTCATGACTTCAGGATTATAGAATCATAATGGGACTGTGCTTGCAACACTGCTGGAAAATTACTATCTCACAGCTCTGAGTTAAACAGACATCCGTATTAACTTTCTTTTTGTACCACTTAATACACCATTGTTTTAATTATGTTCATTTGTTCCCTCTCAGCTCTACAGAAAACTGCTGGAGGGGGGTTTGTAAATCACACCGTATCAAAAGGCAGGCGACTGATTCAGCCTGCCATGCAGGAATATGCCACAGAAAAATCACTTAATCCCCGTGTGGTTTAGTTCTACCCCACTGACTCTGATAAAGGTGTAGACACAGGAAAGCAGATTTAGCACAAGTATCAAAAGCAAGGCTCAAATCCCACATCCCAGATGGCCTCTTGGAGTACCCCTGAAATGCAAGGGCTGGGGTAAGAAGCCAAACAGTCAACAATTATTTCCTTCCCTATCAAGTAGCTCTTTGTTCCACTGAGAAAACAGAGGCCACAGCACCACTTGTAATAGGCTCCCCGTCCTAAAAGACATTATAAGGGCAAAAAGGAGAGCAAGAGATGGACAATAATCATTGTGACTACTTGTATTTGAAGTGTGTTGACAGCTGCACTACCCTCTGACTAATGCTGCCTTCCACAAGTAATGCTGGTAATTCCATGTATTTTCTCCTCCTCCTCCAACAGGCAAACTCCTTGGCTCTGGTTTCCCTTCTGGAGGATTCTCTCTCCTCATAATTAAGTTAATGTCTTCACAGACTTAATAGCTTAATGGATAGAATGATAGAATGGTAGGGGTTGGAAAGGACCTCAAAAGATCATCTAGGCCAGAGCAGGATCACCCAGAGCAGATCAGGCAGGAATATGGTGATGTGGAAATTCCTATGTTGTCACTCAGTAAAAAGGGGCAGGAAGAAATCCTGAGCATCCTCCAGGAGCACAGCTGAAGGCAAGGTTTTAGGCAAAAAGAGAGTATTACATTAAAAACTGAACTACCAACCAAGAAAAAAAAAACAAAGCTGAAAGTACAACAAAAAAAGAGGTTAGTTCCACAAGCCATTCCAGCTCTGGCTGCCTTGCATAAAAAGGAAATAAAAATCTGCTCCCCCATTCAGTCTTGTGCTGCATACATAATTAATCCGTTTTTTTTATGATGGAGATCAAGTGCTAGATTTTTATCAGCGACATAAAAATAATATGCCATTTGCTTTGGAATGCTAGTAAAAAATGGGTGATCAAATCCAAGGTGTTTTATGGAAGCTTCCTTTATCATGATCTGTCATTTTCAGTCAAAGCAGAACTCATATTGGGCAGCTGGGAGAGAGGCTGCTGCTCCATGAGCAGAACATGGCAAATGACAGAGAAGAAAAGTTTTTCTCCTTTGTGGTCAGAAATAAAGAGCATAATAAATATGTTAAAAAGGGCTAATGAGTCCCAGGCAGCCAGATCTTAATCTTTCAAAGATTTTTATGGGCTGTAATTATCTAATTACTGTTAATTGGCTGTGTGGGATGAGGCTGCAGTGTGGGTGTAGGAGGGCATGCGTGGTGCTGACACCACTGGGTGTGCTACACTCCCTCAGGAATGCCAACAGCTTCAGGGGTGCTTTGGGTGAATTTGCACCTTTTATCTCTGGCTTAAGAACTGCTACTGCTTCTTCATGCTCTGTGTCAAGGAAAGTTGACTGGCTTCCCTTCACAGGGGATCTGGAGGAATCCATAGAATCTGTTTTTACTAGAATTTTTACACCAACACCTTGTCTCTGAAAGTTGCCCAACACAACCCTGAAGTAAGCACAGCTTCACAGCAATTTATTCTTGGCATCTGAAGCCCAGGCACAAGTCTACCTCGATTTCTCAAACTAGGAGTTCTGGTGGTGCCAATTAAATGTTTTTATAAACACAAACTTAATCTCTAGGCCAAAAAGAGATTAAATGCAAAATGATGTGCTTCTAATGGAGCAGCACTTTGAGTAAGCAACTGTATGATGCAGAGGACTGGGGAGAGTCAGGCTTTTTTTTCCCCTAGAAATGAAGAACAAACCCAGAACTCACAACATGAATCCCTGAATAATCTTTGGTCAAAAGCTTTCCTCTTCTGAGAGGAGTGAATGTGAAGACTCTCCAATTCCTGGTGCATTAAGGAAAACAAATGGAAGGGAAAACAAATGGGAGTGCCACTATCTGGCACGCATCATTACCTGCTCACCAGGGTGGGCAAGGCACAAACTGAGTCTAATGGCCCTCCTTTGTCTCCTCAAACTCAGCCCGGGGTCCTCAGCACATCACTTACTGCCCAGAAACCAGCCTTTCATTAAACGGCCACTTGGCTTGTTAACACCCCCTGTCCTGGCAGTGCAGACTGCAGAGCAAATGAGAGGGCTGAGCTGAATACTGGAAAAAAAACCAAGAATAAAAGAGATGCTGCTGTCCACACAGATCTCCCAGGGTGTGCTGAGAAACCCACTCTAGGTGTGAGAACAGCCACTGCTTTTATTCGGATTGATTTCTCAGAGCTGTGCTGAAGTGATGTTTGAAAGAGTATTTCCATGCAACTAGGAAAACATTAAGAAGTCGTATTTGATAGTGTAATTTAAATTAAAATAAAAGTGGTTTATTTATCTATCCAAGTTTTTAGCAAATGGATTGATGTTTAGGGGATATGAAAAACTTTACTGAGGGCAGTTAAGGCCCAAGGGGAGTAATATAGGTCAGCTGGATGAGCAGGTGTATTTGTGTCTTGCATTTTANCTGTCTGCAAAACATGCTGCTAATTCTAGAAAGTGCAGTTAGTTAGAAACCTAAGCTGAAAAGTAAAATCACTGGACAGAATTTGCTTGGTTTTCACCCAAACCAGGACAACGTGTTATCAACAAAGACATTTAAAAGCAGGAATAAATATGGTCCTGATGGCCTAATAATTACTGGCATTGAAAGAGCCCAGAAGGAAGAGTCTCTACATCAGATTCCACAGACTGTAACATAGAGCATCCCTTCATCCTTTTGTAAGTCTAAGTGCAACTCAGAATATTGAAATGTGGGGAGAAAGTTTACTTAAAAATCACAATGCTTTTTCTGCTTTCTTACAAAATGCAACATACTAAATAAAAAGATCATTTTCAAAATCATCTGTTTTCTAAAAAACTAATAGAACAGAACAAAACCTACAGAGTTTTTTTTTTCCAAGGCAAGTTTTAAGTAGACAACTAACAAAAAGAAGTAAATATCATTCCAGTGCCCCTTGCCTTCTGTGACTCATAGTTATGCAGATGCTTATGAAATTCACATCTTGATATCCTGTGAAGCCTGCAGGTCTTCTTCATATTTTATACGTCTGAAGAGTCAAATAGAGGTTTAGTTTTCACCTTTTTTTTTTTTTTCCAGTTTGGTTGGACTTCTTTTTGGTAAAATGAAATAGCTTTGAAATAGAAAGATTTCACATTTAAGTGGCTATGAGGATTTTTGACCTATTTTTTGCCATCCTTCCAGCCCTTTTTGGTCCAGTCAAATCCACACCTGAAGCAGTTCCACAGATGCATTGCAAGGCTACAGCTCATGGAGCAGTCCAGCACTCAAAGCATCAATTACAAATATTACCTGTGACTTTCTCTTTTTCACCTCAGGGCTTTAAAATCACCAGTGGTCATTTCTGTCTGATTTTCCAGCACATTTTCACTATCTGGGAATGCTAAAGAGTGCAGGATGGCTTCACTATCTCTGAATACTAAAGAACAAGGTTTATGGGGGGGGAGGGAATTGCCAAAATTGTTTTCCTCTCCTTTCTCTGTGTTCTTCTCCCGTGAAAATGTTAATCCATACACTCATTTTGTGTTCATAATTCCACCCCCCTGTCCTCTAATCCTTTATCTGTTTACTGAGAAATATTCACTAGGATCTCCATGGGCTGACTGGCAAGAGGCAAATCAGGAAACTATCTCTGAGCCACGGCATTCACTTCAGTTAATTGAAATCTTTCAGGTCTAACAAATCCACTTTTAGGTCTCAAGCTACCTAGGAGAAAGCCACAAAAGGATCTTTGCACAAGAAAAACAGCTAAATGCTAAGGCTGAGGGGATTGGAAATCAACAAAACCAAACCCCAAACAACCACCAAACAACAAAAAACCTGCAGAATTCCAGATGGGAATTTGGAGCTAAACCTCCCTCTTTCCATGGCAATAGAGTCTTTACACTGAAAGCCTTTGACTAATATTATTCAGTTACAACATGTTATTGAAAGATTCCATGGATTTGCAGTGATTCCTCTCTCTGCACATCCAAGTCCTCCTTTGCAAAGGTTCTCACCCAGCTTCATCCTGGCACATCATCTTTTTAGCAGAAGGACTTTTAAGATTTGGCTGCTCTGGTCTATCTCTAGTTGGATCACTGGAAGTTGATTATATCCATAATAAGAGGTAGAAAATTGCAGTGCTAAAATTCAAACTTATGCCTAAATTTACACTCCTGGCTGTCCAGATGCTTTTGCTCCAGAATCTTTGATCAAATAAAAAGGAGTAGTTTTTGAAAGGGTGATGCTGGAAAGGAGAATGCTCTCAATATTCAGGCTGGAACAAATAACAGCCAGTCAACCTTCCCCACTATGCAAAGTTACTGCAAATCACCTTCTGCACAGAACACCCTTCAACCTAAAACACTTTGCTACCAACTATTGAAGTTCTGAGTGCCAGCTCTCAAAGTTTCTATCCTAGGATCCCTATGACTGCAAAAGTTTCTTTTTAAAATTAGAAACTTACTCGCAGTGAAAATTTTAAAGAATTAACAAAAAAAATCTCCACGGACAATTATGAAAATGTGTCGTAAGGGAATTTCATTAAAATCAGCATTTTTAAGTAAGTCTCAGCATTTTAAATGTCTGCCTTCAACAATATTTGTTAGCTGTACAGCACAAGAAAATTGTGTTTCTCTAGAACAAGCTCAATAGTTCATGTTTCTACACACATTTTAATTATTAACTGAGATGGCTTGGGAACACAGGTCACCCAACTTTCTCATTTTCTTTGTCACAAACATAACATATACAAGTTTCTGATATGCCTGATAATATATATAAATAAAAAATCCCAGCCCTAGGAAGTAATTATTTCATCAAACTTTTGGCTAAAGCAGCAAAAATCTGTTTCTCTCCTGCTACACACACACACACACACACACACACACACACTGGGTTAAGAATGCAGACATCTGTAGCCTGAGCTGTCACCAGGGAGGTGGCATCACCCTGAGATGTCACCACTGAGGTCCTTGCCATGTAAGGTGGCATCACCCTTAGCTGTCACCACTGAGGTCCTTGCCATGTAAGGTGGCATCACCCTTAGCTGTCACCAGTGAGGCTGTACTGGAGAATTCAGGGGCAGTTTTCTGACACCATTAATAGCATTTTAGTTCCATTCCTGCAACCTTTACAGAAAGCAGAATGCCACCAGCTTGCTGAATAATGGATTCTTGGTTCTCAAACTTCCCACAACTACCTAAGACAAAAGTCACCAAAAGCCTGAAACTTTTTTTGTTTAAATACTCCCATGTTTCTCTTCAGGAAGTGTAAAGGAAGTTAAATGAGCTCAGCCATTAGCAGTGAAATCAGCACAGGGNGCCTTCTGTGACTCATAGTTATGCAGATGCTTATGAAATTCACATCTTGATATCCTGTGAAGCCTGCAGGTCTTCTTCATATTTTATACGTCTGAAGAGTCAAATAGAGGTTTAGTTTTCACCTTTTTTTTTTTTTTCCAGTTTGGTTGGACTTCTTTTTGGTAAAATGAAATAGCTTTGAAATAGAAAGATTTCACATTTAAGTGGCTATGAGGATTTTTGACCTATTTTTTGCCATCCTTCCAGCCCTTTTTGGTCCAGTCAAATCCACACCTGAAGCAGTTCCACAGATGCATTGCAAGGCTACAGCTCATGGAGCAGTCCAGCACTCAAAGCATCAATTACAAATATTACCTGTGACTTTCTCTTTTTCACCTCAGGGCTTTAAAATCACCAGTGGTCATTTCTGTCTGATTTTCCAGCACATTTTCACTATCTGGGAATGCTAAAGAGTGCAGGATGGCTTCACTATCTCTGAATACTAAAGAACAAGGTTTATGGGGGGGGAGGGAATTGCCAAAATTGTTTTCCTCTCCTTTCTCTGTGTTCTTCTCCCGTGAAAATGTTAATCCATACACTCATTTTGTGTTCATAATTCCACCCCCCTGTCCTCTAATCCTTTATCTGTTTACTGAGAAATATTCACTAGGATCTCCATGGGCTGACTGGCAAGAGGCAAATCAGGAAACTATCTCTGAGCCACGGCATTCACTTCAGTTAATTGAAATCTTTCAGGTCTAACAAATCCACTTTTAGGTCTCAAGCTACCTAGGAGAAAGCCACAAAAGGATCTTTGCACAAGAAAAACAGCTAAATGCTAAGGCTGAGGGGATTGGAAATCAACAAAACCAAACCCCAAACAACCACCAAACAACAAAAAACCTGCAGAATTCCAGATGGGAATTTGGAGCTAAACCTCCCTCTTTCCATGGCAATAGAGTCTTTACACTGAAAGCCTTTGACTAATATTATTCAGTTACAACATGTTATTGAAAGATTCCATGGATTTGCAGTGATTCCTCTCTCTGCACATCCAAGTCCTCCTTTGCAAAGGTTCTCACCCAGCTTCATCCTGGCACATCATCTTTTTAGCAGAAGGACTTTTAAGATTTGGCTGCTCTGGTCTATCTCTAGTTGGATCACTGGAAGTTGATTATATCCATAATAAGAGGTAGAAAATTGCAGTGCTAAAATTCAAACTTATGCCTAAATTTACACTCCTGGCTGTCCAGATGCTTTTGCTCCAGAATCTTTGATCAAATAAAAAGGAGTAGTTTTTGAAAGGGTGATGCTGGAAAGGAGAATGCTCTCAATATTCAGGCTGGAACAAATAACAGCCAGTCAACCTTCCCCACTATGCAAAGTTACTGCAAATCACCTTCTGCACAGAACACCCTTCAACCTAAAACACTTTGCTACCAACTATTGAAGTTCTGAGTGCCAGCTCTCAAAGTTTCTATCCTAGGATCCCTATGACTGCAAAAGTTTCTTTTTAAAATTAGAAACTTACTCGCAGTGAAAATTTTAAAGAATTAACAAAAAAAATCTCCACGGACAATTATGAAAATGTGTCGTAAGGGAATTTCATTAAAATCAGCATTTTTAAGTAAGTCTCAGCATTTTAAATGTCTGCCTTCAACAATATTTGTTAGCTGTACAGCACAAGAAAATTGTGTTTCTCTAGAACAAGCTCAATAGTTCATGTTTCTACACACATTTTAATTATTAACTGAGATGGCTTGGGAACACAGGTCACCCAACTTTCTCATTTTCTTTGTCACAAACATAACATATACAAGTTTCTGATATGCCTGATAATATATATAAATAAAAAATCCCAGCCCTAGGAAGTAATTATTTCATCAAACTTTTGGCTAAAGCAGCAAAAATCTGTTTCTCTCCTGCTACACACACACACACACACACACACACACTGGGTTAAGAATGCAGACATCTGTAGCCTGAGCTGTCACCAGGGAGGTGGCATCACCCTGAGATGTCACCACTGAGGTCCTTGCCATGTAAGGTGGCATCACCCTTAGCTGTCACCAGTGAGGCTGTACTGGAGAATTCAGGGGCAGTTTTCTGACACCATTAATAGCATTTTAGTTCCATTCCTGCAACCTTTACAGAAAGCAGAATGCCACCAGCTTGCTGAATAATGGATTCTTGGTTCTCAAACTTCCCACAACTACCTAAGACAAAAGTCACCAAAAGCCTGAAACTTTTTTTGTTTAAAAACTCCCATGTTTCTCTTCAGGAAGTGTAAAGTAAGTTAAAGCTGTGCAAGAGTTCAGACTCTTACTAACACTAGGTTGATCAGATTCTAATTAAATTTTCTACAGAACTGCATATCTAAAAATAAAGGCAGCACAAATTGAAGACACCTTATGAAAAGCAGCTACTAGCTTTTTTAGCTGATACCCATAAATGAGCCACACTTAGAGATGAAAGTGTATTTCTGTTTCCCAGCTCGAAGAACTTCGGAATATAAATATCAGCATTTTATATGGTCCCTGGGGAGAGAAAGCTCATAAAAAAAGCATTGCCTCTGAGTATCCCATCTGTTGCTCTACCTGCCCCATCATTCACCCAGCTTCAAAGCAAACAGCATTTCTATGCACAGGGGGAACCTCTTGCCCCACAGCAGCTCGGTGAGAAGGCTGGAGTCAGAGCACAGCCTGAAGCCCCCGACTGCCACTGCTGTTCACCCTGCCTTTTTTATTGCCGAGCACCAAATTCCAGCTGCAGTTCTTCCCTCTCCTACGCTGTGCACCAGGCAGGTGAGGTCCAGCTGTCAGGCTCCAAGCCATCTGCAAGCAGCCAGAGCACCTGAGCTGAGGAAAAGGTCAAGGCTCAGGAGCAGAGCACCGCTCAGGGAGGGAACGTGGCACCGAATCTGCAGCCGCAGTTAAGGAAAAGTTCTGGTGTCAAAGATTTGTCTGCTGCCCCTGTGGGAAATAAGCCAAACTAATGAGGAAAAATATTGAAAGATATTCTGTTCTCCAGGCTCTCCTGTGCATCCAGTTTTCTCTATTTCAACCTATTAGTCTTCATTCTGTGTCTCCTGCAGCGGCCTTTGTCAGCACATGAATAATTAATGTTAATAGTCTCATCAACTTCGGGGCATAGTGCAAGACTCATTGAGCAAATGTTGGTTGGGCTTGTCCTGCCTCATGATGAAGTCTTTTCTTTCACAGAAGAGCTCCCACGGAAGAAAAGCTGTGCTCTGCTTCTTCAGTGTTCCTTGAATGGGCAAATGGAACTGCAAGGACTGTGTGTGCTGTCTCATGGTATAGAAATGTGACCAGTATGTCTATTAAATGGGAGCATCCAATGAATACTTAAGACATCACTGAGTGCAGGCAATGGCTGGGGTTACTTTTATCTCTAAATAAATCCATAACATTCTTTTTGGTGCTGTACAATGCATGGTGTCATGACACCGTGGTTAGCTTATGGTGATTACTTCACACATCTTAAAACCAGAAGTAAAAACAGAGGAACTCTTTCAATCACAAAGTATTTCTTCCACACTGCCCAGATGGGAGCTGACATTGGAGATGTCAGCACAGAACAGATGAGGGAGGAGAAGGTTAGACCTGCTATGGCTGACTACCACTGCTAATAGCAACAACCTCTCCCTGTTGTCCTGTTTTTTTCCCTTCTTTCTAATGCCTTCTTGAATCCATAATGGAGAGCTCGAGTTACAGTGAATTCTCCCCTTGTGGCCATGACAGTAAATGAGGCACAGACAAAGTAAGCACCAAAGTCTAATTTTGATAAACAGACTACCAGGTTGGCTTGCAAGAGGCAAATGCTACTAATAAAGTGGAGCAGTGAGATGCATCTTGGTTTTAAGTGACACAAACTGAAACAATTACAGTTAACAGTAATACCTCCAGTTCTCTGTAGGAAGCCTAGTGGGTGGAAATGTGACAAACTGTTGAATAAAGTGCCACATTATTCCCCAAACTATTGTATGTTGTGCCTATTCGTATTCCTAGAGAAATCCAGAACGTGGCAAAATGACCAATGAGGAGTTTGAGGGGTTCTGACTCATATAAAATAACCCCCAGAATAAATCTCTACGTAGATCTGCCAACAAACTCTAAATGCTGTTCACATTCACAGTGAGAATGAAAAAATACATTGCCCAAGTGTCCAGAATTTGAAAATGGAACTAATTCAATTAAAAACCCCAAAGTTTCTGAACACATGAGACAAGTAGAATATTAATTGATTTCTGAAATATGCTTAATACTATCTTTTCATTTAACATAACAAAATGCAAGTATTAAGTCTCTAAGTATTAAGACCCCAAGAAAAAGGCTTGAAAAGCAGTGTTTGCTTTGAAAGCAATCAGCAGTACTGGTGATGCTCTCAAGGGTGGGTGCATCTGCTCCACTGTTGAGTGGAGATTTGAAAGGGGTTTAAACTCTCAGCAGAACACCTAAAGAACACACCCAGATAGTTGTGGGCTGTAGTAAAAAAGGAGTAAATCCAGCAGAACAATTGAGAGGTAGCCCAGGAAATGTATTGATATTCACTCTGCCTGCTTAGCATGTAATGAATGATGAAAGCATTAGCTTTAAGGAGATAATTAGTTTCATGGTCTACAACAGTGAATATTTACTAGGGATACTTAGAAGAATTTCTTTGAGTGAGCGAACTAATAAATTTTAATGAAGACAAGCGTGATATCTGAGGTTATACAATTAAAAGCAAACACACAGCATATTTAGCAAATTGAAAACCTACTAGTTTGATACACAGACATTTGTTTAGCAGCATTTTGTCATTTTTAAAACTATGCACACTCATCTATACTTTAATTAAAGTTTTAAACCTCTTCTTTCTAAGTTTAACCCGTAGCCATAGCACCAAAAATGTAGAAGCTAAAAATATAAAGCAAATTCAGTAGTCTAAGCAAAGAGCAATTTAGAAATAAACTCAAACCTTATCCAGATGTCCAGGAAAACACCACGACAAAGTCCCACAATTTAACAGAGGCAACACAAAATTAGAACAAAGCAACTTGAGAGTCCATGGCCAGAAGAATGCATTTGTTGGGGACTTTCCATGAAAATTAAGTAGTTAATATTTTTAAATATAACAACACAAGAGATGACACTTTCAGCTATTTGCCTCTGCTTCTAAGAAACATGAGAGCTGTATTTCTTGTTGCTACTTATCACACTTACAGCAGAAAGTAATGCCAGGCTGTCAGAGTTCTGGATTTTCCTCTGAAATACCATTTATCCAGAGAAGCAGGAAAAGTAACTTGGTAGCAAAGAGATGAGAAACGATGCTATTTGGGAATAAAGTCTCCATGCTGAGCATTGTAAAGCCCTCATGATCTCAGAGCACTGCTCCAGTGAGGAAATACACTGCACAGTATTCAACCACCACACCAACAGTTGGGGCAGATCCAGTGGAAAGAAAAGCAGGAGAAGAGTGGAGTAGCCAGTAGCACAGAGTCAGAGCAGATGAGAAATCCAAACAGCACAACAAAGGTATCCTAGAAAGAAAATATCGAGCCTAACTGCAAAGAAGTGAAAAAAATCCTTTAGAACAGTTCCAAAATCCTAATGGAAACTTGCCAAAACACTGGCATGAATGTTGCTGCTCCCTGCTCCACTCAGCTGTTGTTTGGGACATGCTGCCTCATTCCTCTAAATGACCAGTACCTGCTCCAAGCTGGCAAACAGACACTCACTTCAAGTAAAGTCTCTAGCCTCACTTCACTGAGTGAGTATGTCCCAATCCCCAAGCCCTGTGTGATAATTTTGCACAAAAAATCTCAAGGCACCCAGTGGTATCAAGCAGTTTGCTTGAAATCCCAGGATTTTTCTTTCAGAGAGAAGTCAAGCACCGTTGATTTAGAAATTCATCCTTCATGGAATACAAGAAGGCAACTGCTTCAAACCCTATGTACCAGCAGTGCTGCTGTGGATTATACATTGGGATTTTTTTTCATAACCTACCCATGCCTGCATGATGCTAAAACCCTGGAAGCAAACTGCACTCAACCTACCAGATTAATGACATTTATAAATAAATAAAACCCTACAATTTGCTGTTAGTGGAAGACCAGTGGCATCCTGCTGTGAAGCTGAAGGTGCAGCATGCTCTGACAGAGATTGGTGATGGGTTGCTGACTCATTTTTCATTTACTTGATGGGTGTTTTTCAGCACGAGGAGCTTGCAAGCTCTGCTGCAGCTAGCTCTGTCCGAGTGATATCTCACCCTCATAACAGAAATCAGTAATTAAAGTTTAATATGGAGCACTGAGACTATCTGCATCTCTCAAGGGGCCACTACAAGGAAATTAGCAAAGAATGATGCAAGTTTGCTAGAAAGATTTGATAGCCAATTCTAATTTCATCAGCTTTGATTGGGAAATTGAAAAGGCACCTCTGGGGGCACTAGCCATGTGTTTCCTGCAAGTTTCTCATTTAATTAAAGAAGGCACATGGCAGATTTTGAATTGACTCAATGTAAATGTCTTCAATTGCCACAGGTTTGTCCTGGAGAAGCTCCCTGCTCTATCCTGACAATCCAAAGTTCCCAGCATAAAACACTCAGGCAAAGCTGAGCGAGGAGCAGACAATTGAAATGATGTGCTTGCTGATTAGATGCCAGCCAAAGATTGCTTCTAATGACATGCCATGCCAGCAACTGAACAAGGCAAAACCCTTTTAGCTGAAACAAGAATCAGCCTGTAGCACCTTGAGGGTTGTTGGGTTTTTTTTATGCAAGAGCAAGAGTTTTTTGAAAGGTCATTCAAAAGGTTTAAGTGTTTTGAAATGTTGGGGGATTATAGAAAGTTCATAAGTTTCAAGAATACTCAACCAGCTTTTTTGTGTTCTCACTGAGCTCGAGTCATGCCAGTGTCTTACCTGCATTATTGATGATTTCTCCTGCTCCCAAGCCATCCCTCTTCATCTGAGCCAAGCAACTCCAGCAAATCAGCTTCCTATTTCTCCAGGACAACTCCTTCCCAACTTTCCCAGTAGTGCCAGTTTACAGCGTAGAGACCAGAGGGAATCTTTCTGCATCCCAGGTACAGAAGATGTCATTCAGAGAAGTATTTACAGTAGATGCTTCTGATCTGGTGAGAAAGAAAAGAAAAAGGCTCATTTAGCCCATTTTTTTTTTGCTTCAAGCAGGTTGACATGGCTGGGTTCCTCCTCCCTGCTTCTCTGCACTGCAGGGAAGAATGAAATCCAGCTCTAGTACAGCTGCATTCTTTTCAAGCATGTAACACCACTTGGAATGAAAAGGAAGACAATGAAATAACATGCAAGACAAAGACACAGGATTGCTGTGGAATGTCCAATAGTCCAGAAAACATTACTGTCCTGCACCAGAGTCTGGAAAATAAACTTTACTGCTGCTCCCGGAGCTGAAGGTGCAAGATTGCCTGGTTTGGAGAGGAGCTTGTGTTTATTGTGATTAAGATTTTGACTATGAGCAGCCCATTACTGGTTTTACAAGAAGAAAGCTTCATGCTCCTCAGTAGCTCAAGTAAGGAACATTCAGGTGTCACCTGCTAATCTGTAGATGACATATCAATGTCATTTTCCTTAGTCCTATGACTGGAAAAAAGTTGCCAGGTCAGCAAATCACTTTTCTCTATGTACGAGCTTCTGTAAACTTAATTGAAGTCAACACAGTGCAACTACTTCTTTAAACAATTTAAGCACCTTTTATTGGAGCCTAACTAATGATTAGTCACCAGGGTAAAGTTTTCCCAAAAATACAGCTAAAGACAGAGGGCCTGTTGCCAAACTTTGCTTATAGTCACGGAAAACAAACCACAGTCCAGAGAGAAAGCTTCATTTTTATTTGACACATACAACTTCTAATGACTGTAGCATGTTTGATTATAATAGGGTCACTAATTTTAATTTCAAATATAAAAAGCTTATGTCAATATTATTAAGTGTCCCAGAGAAGTAGTAACAGAACAGGAAATGTATAAAAAAGTATTAAAAAAATATTTAAACAGACAAATACATGCTGGTTTGCTTTTCTTTGTACTGGGAAGTGCTTCAACTTTTCCAGTGTAATAATTGGATTTGAAAGATCTGAGGGACAAGTATGATTAACTTCAGACTTTTTTTTTTCCTGGCAAAATTTAAAGGTTTGTTTTCAAGAAACACTCTTCTCCAGCAAAAGACTTCAAGAAGTTTCTGAACACAATAAAGTTTAACTTATTTTATTTATAACTTATTCAGAAAAATACTACTTATTTTGTTGAAGTGCCTACCAGAAACAAAGAGCAAGGATGACATCACACTGACCTGATTCAATTTGTCTAACCACGTTAACCTGCATCCCTAATCAGTGATTAATTGCTCCTAATGCTGGCTCAAGGAGTGAACCTTTCCTACTGTTCCAGGCTGCAGGAGTGTACAGGAGACTTGAGGAATCTCCTCAACATCTTGAGAGAATCGGGAGCCATAAATCAACAATAAACACTCCTCTCCCTCATGACATGTGACAGGAGCAGAGGGAATGGCTGCAAGCTGTGCAGGGGAGGTCCAGGACACATTTAATCACTGAAAGGGTTGTCAAATGTTGGAATGTCCTCCCCTCATCCAGCCATTTTGTGGGCGGAGCCGCCATTTTGTGGGCGGAGCCGCCATTTTGAGTATATTGTATATTACATGCATATTACATTTCCCATGTTATATATATTTTAATATATATTCCTTTCTACTGGATACCATCCACTCCAGTCTCATGCATACAGGCAAAGGAAAAATCATAGACTCATAGATATTAGGGGCTGGAAAGGAACCTAGAAGATCATCTAGTCCAACCCCCCTGCCTGAGCAGGATCACCTAGACCAAGTCTCTCAGGAACAGATCCAGGCGGGTCTTAAGTGTCTCCAGAGATGGAGAATCCACAACCCTCCTGGGCAGCCTGTTCCAGAGCTCTGTCACCCTCACT
>VYZU01033302.1:43070-71461 GCA_013401355.1 Ceyx cyanopectus | reverse complement strand
TCTCTGGATGGCAGCACAGCCTGCTGCTGTGTCAGCCACTCCTCCCAGTTTGGTGTCATCAGCAAACTTGCTGAGGGTGCTCTCTACCCCCTCATCCAGGTCATTGATGAAAATATTGAATAATACTGGACCCAGTACTGACCCTTGGGGGACTCCACTAGTCACAGGCCTCCAGCCAGACTCTGCTCTACTGACCACAACTCTCTGAGATCTGTTCTTCAACCACTTCCCAATTCACCTTATTACCCAGAAAACTAGGATTTTTGTCTAGGTTTTGTTTGTTGTGTTTTGTGGTTTGTTTTTTTTTTAGTTTGTTGGTTTCTTTTTTCTTTATTTTGTTTTGTGTCTTGCTTTTTTTTTGGCCCTTCACTTGCACAGCAGTGTGTTTAAGAGACTTGCCTGAAATCTCAAATTCTCCACCTTCCTTTTTATCATTTCTAACCTGACTCACTGTGATGTAAATAAGAATGCACAGCAATGCTTTTCAGTTCATCAGCTTGCTTCTTCCCATCCTCAGCAATGCTGGCATTATATATTCCCTTCCAAACCAATTCTATATTGCCAAGCCCCCTGTGCCCTTGGAGCTGTCAGTTGTGGCAAACTAAAGGGGGTAGCAAACTCCACCTCAGAGATGTTTCATAACATTTTTAGCACTCAAAATCAAGTTCAGCAGCTTTCCTCCCCCCACCACCACCATCACAACACAATATTTTGAAACAGTTCCTGTGCCTGAATTGATTTCTGCTGTTTGCTTGCTTTATATAAATAAGCTACTTTAAAAATATTAGCCTATAAAATAGTGCCTGGCATTGTTCTAAGAACCCAGCTAATCATTATACAGATTTATTTACACTGTGAGGATTCAAGCTGGTGCAATTATTTAATCCTTAATATTAGTATCAGGGCACTGCTGAAGGCATTAAAAGAACTTGCAATAGGTGGTCTTTTCCATTACTTTTTTCCCCCCATACTGTTGAAACTTATATTGTCATTTAATATTACAGTGTGTGCGAGAGGGTAATTTTGTTATTACCTGCTCCAAGGACAGCTTTATGAAGGTGAAAAACTCCATAAGCAGAAGAGTCACTGAGGGTGCAGACATACTATTTAAACAGCAACATTATAATTACCCAAAGCTTGCTATTTCATATTTTTACTTAATGTTTGTCGATATAAGCTAGAAAAGATGAGTGTAAAGCTATTTTGTAAAGAGCAAGATGACCCCTTTGTGTTCAGAGATGATCAATAACAGCTTAGACTGCCAGAACTGTGAAGCACAAACTGTCTTTCTTCATGCTAACTTAATAGGGAACAGGGAGGGGCTGTGCCACTGTCACCCCCTCACAAATAACCTTAATGCTGAGTTACTAATGGGGCTTGGAACAGAACCCTCCAGATCTCACTGAAATCTCACTGCAGTAAACCCGAAGTTACAACATAAACCAAAGACACCTGAAACTACAAAACCACAAGCAGCATTCTAAATTTTTTTTTTCCTTCCATTTAAGATGGGGCAAAAGTGGAATTTCCTATTGCTTGGGAAGCTTTGTCTCATTTTTAGGTTCTTATTTCTGCACTAAAGTTTTCATGTGTCCACTAGCAGCTGAAAACATGCAGAACAAACTCTCTCTGGATCACAGTGCTTCCTTGCACGCATCCAACACCCATAATCTGGTCCTTTAATGACTAAGCAGAGCCATCAGCAAGCCAGACCACACAAGAGAACCTGCTCCACTGTCATTAGCCTTGTGTTGTCCACAGGCAACTCCAACACAGCCTCATGATGCTCCAGGGCCTCAGCACGTCCCCTTCCAGAAGGGCACCTACCACTGCTGCTGCAGGAACCTGGGTAAATTCTGCACAGAAGTCAAGATCACTGCTTCAAATCGAGAGCTGGTTCTCAGAGTGAGGAAAAGCCTCTTCTGCACAAACAGAGAATTAAAGCCTTTGCAAGCCTCCTGCTGTCAGGCAGCACTTTGTGGAGATGGCACCATCTGAGCCATTGGAAGAGAGTCTGACACTGAGCTACCACACTGTGAGTGTCAGGAGCCATGGCACATGTCAGCAAAACAGCACTCACCAGCTGGAGGCCCACAAATGCCAATGTTAATTATAAACTTTATTTTCAAATGGAGTTCACAGTTTATACAGGATACACTTGGTGTCACTGGAGCATTTGGGCCCTGCACTGAGCAAATCGGTGACATGTTTCTTATCAATAGAGCTGTAAACACTACACAATATATTTTACTCATTCAGAACAATCATCTTTCAGACAGTTGATAAAGGATTGCAGCATGTGTTATGCAGATGTGCAAGGAAAATACCAAATAATTCCTTCTGTCCCCATTGCTGTTACCCTCTGCTCTGCTTCTGCCTTTACACTCCTGATTAAGTTCCTGCAAATTTAATGGACTTAAATTCATAGAACTAGAAACATTTACATTCACCTAAACATTGATTTAAGTGTTTTATGTTTGCCAGACAGATCTCTCTTTTTCAAATCTTGATTCCATTGTACTCATGCCATGCCTCAGAGAATACAGACACTCTGTGATATCAGCCATGCCTTCACATTTTTCTTTGGCAGGAGTGTGGCATTTTACTGCTGCTTTAGACTTCAGCCTTCATTCTTCTGTTTTAAAACCAGTTCTCTTCTTCCCAACCACTGCTGTAGTGTATTGAATTAAAGACTCCATTCTAAACTTTCTATATTAATATTAGGAAGGTCTTAAAAATGTCAATTTTTAAATGTCAAGAATGTAAAAGGGTAAGTGGAGAGTCCTACACCAGGGGAGGAACACCACCATGTACTGGTACAGGTTAGGGGTTGAGCTGCTGGAAAGCAGCCCCATGGAGAGGGATCCTGGGGAACAACAACCTCTCCATGGAACAGCAATGGGCCCTGTGGCCAGGAAGGCCAATGGGTTCCTGTGGTGCACTAAGAAGAGTGTGGCCAGCAGATCAAACAAGGTTCTCCTCCTACTCTGCTCTGCACTAGTGAGACCACAATCAAAGTACTGTGTCCAGTTCTGGGCTCCCCAGTTCAACAGGGACAGGGAACTACTGGAGAGAGTCCACCAGAGGCTATGAAGGTGCTGAAGGGGCTGGAACATCTCTGGTGAAGCAAGGCTGAGAGCCCTGGGGCTGTTCAGACTGAAGAAGAGCAGCCTGAGAGGGGAGCTGAGCAATGGTGACAAATCTCTGCAGAGTGGGGGTCAAGCAGAAGGGACCAGGATCTGCTCAGTGGTGCCCTGGGATAGGACAAGAGGTGATGGCAGGAACTCTCTTGACACAAGCTGCTTAGAAATACTTTTAGACACTAGAATCTGATGTGGAAAAATAGATAATTAACATGTTGTCCCCATTTTTTTTTTTCCTTAAATTGGAAAATGAGGCGGTGTTGTTCACCTACAGCGAGCAGAGCTCATGCATTACCCAACCACTTCTTCAACTGTCCCTTTAGATTAATGGAGGAAATTCCACTCGAGGTGAAGCCCAGCTCACTACAAAATAAAGCACCTGAGTGACAGGCTTGTAATCTGCATTAAAAAAAATGGAGGAGATATGAATGAAAGGACAGAGACATATCAGATACGTGCTGTCAAAAATCTCTTCTAGAACTTGCTTCACTTAATTCCTTTATAACACACTGACAGGGATGATGTATCATTTAGTACTTTAAGAGATTCTTCAGTAAGCCAGAGAAGTGATGAGCAGTTCTTTTGACCCTGGCACCCAGAATAATTATGATTATCTGCACTATTTAGCCTGAAAGGAATCGGACACTGTTCATGGTCTGTTAGCTCAGCTATGATGTTTGATAATCTATATGCACAAGTGACTGAAGGTCACTCAACCTTAGAGTACTTCAAATACAGTTAGCCTTTGCTGAATAGGAAAGTGCAAGTGCCCCATTTCTAATGCTGTAGCACTGCTGAAGGATGAAAATCACTTAGTTTTATGTCTGCTGTGTAGAAAGATTTGAATAAACTTGGCTGTTGGGTTGGACTGTAAATATGAAATACCTGCTAGGATGTTAAGAGAAGACTAAGCAGAAGGAAAAGGAGGCTGAAGAATTCTGTGCAACTGGTTAGAAGTGGTATCAGAATCTTCCTCTTCACCCGAACACAAACAAACCCACTGTATAAGCATTCCTTAGCTACAACCTGGCCTCAGCTGACTAACAAGGGCAACTGTGCTGGTTCTAGATGAGTGTTTCCTACATGTCAAATAAAAACCAGCTTCTGGGTTGTGTGATGGCAGGATTTTTGGAGAACTGAAGTTACATCCCAATTTTACAGACAATATTAGAAGGGACTGTTGTTAAAAGGCAGTGTAATGTAAGAAGTGGACCAGCAAACCACTGGCTTATTCTTAAATGCAAACAACATCTACATTTAAAACGTACAACAGACCATCTATCTCTGTAGGGATATGCAAATTTGACTGGACTTAGAAGAGCCATGGGAGTCACACCTGGGGGTGAAGCAGCACACCAAAAGAACTGCTTTTCAGTAAAGAAAGGACCACTCGGCTGATCTATGCTCCCTGAAAATGACATTTTGTAGCCACTCTGGGAAGAGATCCACTGCTTTTTTCATGGATGACACCTCTCTTTCACTGTTCCATATGTAATGATAGCCTGAGACTGAGTGAGCAACTGCTCAAGAGCGACTTCTACACTCTAGAATTGAACAAAATAAAATGCACAGCCAAAGGTAAAAGATTACACCTCATTCTCTCCTGCTGGAGCGACACAGCCTTCCAGCTCCTCCTGAAATCAATGCTTTCACACAGCTACAAAATGAGCAATGGGGAGCAGAGCCTCAGCCCTCACTATTGATTCAAGTCATCTCCGACTCGAGTCTAACAGCAAAAACACTTCTCAGTGTTTCAACGCCACCTCAGTCTAAGTTGGAGGTGCTAAGAACAGTCTGATGATGATTGTCCTTCTCTCCAAAGCTTTAAAGTCGTGGTAGATTAATAGTGTGTCCCCCTCACTATAGATGGTTTATAAAATATCTCAGTCTTGGGGTAAAATCCCAAGCTAACATTTTTTTTATTACTGAGTTTCCTAATCCTATCTACACCCTCAATGTTATTTGTAAAATTATTTCCTCCTTATAAATAAACAAATTCAAAGCACACACATAGTTCTGCCGAAGTTTTATGGTGGCAGGATGGTGTATTTACATCAGAGGTTAAAAAAAATAATCAATATACAATTACTTTTTTTTTATACATCTGTTATTCAGTTTTCCCTGTGGATTTCTCTATTAATCTTGAATTAATTTTCTGTATGCAATGGTTATAATGTCATTATTGGGTTTTGTATTTAAAATACTTTTAAAAAAAGAAAGTGTATCAAATATTTTAATATATTATAAGGAAATCTATATCCAGGTAACAGATCAAAGCTGCATATTTCACTTTTACAACCAAGTAAAATTGCATATTCCTTAGTTTAGCACAAATAAATCATGCTGTGGTAAAGGATATAAAGAGCTGTCAGACAAGGATTTCCTTTTTTTTTTTCCCCCAGTTATTTAATGCAGTACATTTCCTATTCTATCAAGTACCTGTGATCACTAAGAAAAATATTAATACCTCAGCATTTATTCCACAGTGCTCATGCTCACCACGTTTCTCTGCTTATCACTGAAAACCCTGTCACCCAACTCAAGATCAGTGGCATAGACTGGTCTTAAAAATTCCAGCCTAGACATGTAATCACAACAACTTCCCAGTCAGCCACCTTGGGACAGTGGTGGAAAAAGGAGTTATGCAGATTCATGGCTCTTCTTTTTGTCATACAAGCCACTAGATTTTATTTCAGAATAAAGAAGGACAAAGTTTTCCAGCAAGTACTCTGCAGGAACTAGGCTCTGCTTCTCACTACTGCTCTAAAATGCAGTTTCCTAATATTTAGTGGCCTTATTTTCCAAGCAAAATTCAACCTGAACATCACCAAACAACTGCAGGTTTTCAACCAAGTGAATGTGGTTAGGAATATTAATAAAATTAACCTAGGAGGGGGAAAAAATAAATCAGAAATGGAGTCAATCCCAATGAAAACCAGCCCTGTTGGCATTAGAGACTAACAAACACAGAGCCTAAAAATCAGTGAAGAGAAAACTCTGTTCAGAGGAGCCAAGCATTTGTGTTACAGATACTTTGAGAGATCAAATTTAAGTGGAGAACTTGATTTTCTCTCCATAGTACCTGTAAACCTCATCCAGTTATGATCAGAAATCAACTGGGCAAAAGACAGACATCATCTTTAGCTACAGATCCAGGCCATTCAGCCATTCATTCTGTTAATAATAATAATGAGGATTTAGGGTATGTTTTTCTTTTTCTTTGTTTTTTTTTTTCTTTCCTGTGACAGCAACACTCAAAGTAAGGTGTCTTTGTTAAGATTACATTATATTTAAGTGTAAAACCAAAACTTTGGGATAAAAGACTTCCTAACTTGACACAATCATAATTCTAAAACACATGACCCTCTTAAAGCAAAATAATTCCAACCTTTAAGAATGACAAAGCTCCTGGGGAAAAAAAGTAACATTTAATACACTTGCTATTTCACCCACTTAAGAGGAAATCTCAATTTATTTCTAACACATTCCTTGTCAGATGTTAATGAGCAGTAACATCTTGGCTTACTTGAAGAACTTTGCCATTCAGTTGCTTCCTCACTCCTCTCAACAACAGCTCACGTAGCTTCTTACTGGAATTAACAATCACTTTTTAAACGGGATTTGGCAATGTCTTGCAGCTTGAGTATATAAGATTTTTAGACTGAGCAGCCAGCACATAACTAGGCTGAATTTAGACTGTCAGGCAGTTTCACATTTATCTTTATATTTCACAGAATGAGGCTGGAAGGGACCTCAAGGATTATCTGGTCCAAACTTTCTTGGCAAAAGCACCATCTGGAAAAGATGCCCAACGCCCCAACCACTTAAAATGTCTAGTGTTGGGGACTCCGCCACCTCCCTGAGGAGATTAGTCCAATAGGTGATTGTTCTCAGTGGGAAAAATGTTCCTCCAGGAGTAACTTGTGCCATAGGCAGCAGACTAGAAGTCTGATTATCAAGAGTTACTTTCCTATGCTGAAATTTGCTGCTTGCCTTGCGTTCAATTTGAACAACTGCTCAGCCAATATTGGTGTCAGACAGACTCTGAACTAGAACAGGCAATAAACAGAGAAACTTCCCCACAACCAAGGTCCAGAATGGATAATCTGCCTTTCCTTGACTGCCAAAGGTGTTGGGAAAACTCAAAATCTTGATCTAGCCTTACACTGCAACAATTGCTTGCCCATAAATGACAGCCCTGCTGTGCCATTCACTGTCAGAGCTGCCCTGGCACGCTTCATATTATTCTCTTACATTCAAGCCAGGGTGACCCGGGATTTTAAGAGACAGACACTTGCAGTTGGCATTTGTGGCTAACAAAAGGATGTCTCTGTGCACAGTATGAGAAAAAAAGTGTTCTTTTTGCCTTAGAGAAGTGTTAGCTACAAACCTCATCAAGAAAAACGGCCTGGTTATTGCTAGCAGCACAGACACAGTCCGAGGGGCTGCCACCCAGCATCAGAGCTGCAAAAAAGAAACCAAACTTGCTTAGTTTTGCCCTTGGCGGGGAAGGGGGGATGCCATGACCCTTGGAAACTGCTACCACACACCATCCATTCACAGCCAGTTTACCAGCTTGCAACTTCAACTGTATTTTAATGCAAACAAGTGTAGGTTGGGGGTCTCCCCCATCCAGCACCTTGCAACCCTAAAACAGGCAGTAACCTGAGGATGCAGAGCCCTTGGATTGTAGCCAGGACCCATGTTCCAAATATCTTCAGTGTGAGTAACTGGCAGATCCAGTGTGCATGGAAATAGGAAGGCATCTTTCAGTGCTTTTATCATCATTTCAATTCAAGCTACATTAGTACTCCTAAATTCTTGCAGAAGCCTTATGGAAAGTCCTACCTGCACTCACTGATAGTAACTCAACATTTACATGACAGAAAAGTCCAGTGAACTAGGAAATTAGGAATCTGTAGTATTAGATATGACAGGAGTTCTCTAAAAGGTGCTCATTCCTGCTTAACATATTAACTTCTCTCACTTGAGAAACAGGGAGGAGGAAAAAAATCATCCTGCCAAACTTTCCTCTTCACAGAAGTTACTCACTGCCCAGCTATTTATTTGATAATGAAGCACACCCAGCACATCATCTCCTTGCTGCTCTTGACATATATACCTTTATGTATTTCCAGTCTATGAAGTTCCTACTTTCCAACCATGAGGTGACAACTGCTGCCAGACAAATGAGTCCTCACTTTTTCCCAACTGCATAGAAATAGCAGGAAATATGTTTTGTTTTGTTTACCCCTATTGGAAAATAATTCTTTTGCAATATTGAGAAGATTCTCCTGCTGTAAAAGTCCCTCAGATGGGAAGAAACAAGTAGCTCATTGAGATTACCTGTCAATAATCATTCCATGATCATCACCTTCCCTGGAGTCTATATTTCAGCTTATAGGTTTTCTTTTTCACATGAATGTACCACACACTGGAGACATTAAAAGAAGACAACTCTGCCCCAAACCTGTAGGTCTGCAAACTACAAAGCAAGGGCTTTTTCAACCCAATTGTCCCAAGAGAGACACCAGTTCACCACAGGTCACATTGGTCAACCCTTAGAACACTCTGAGTTGCAGCTCCTTACTTTAATGATGAAACTTAGGCCATTTTCTTGACCACCAGCTGACACTGTGGCCAGGCAGAGGCACATCTGTGGTGTTTTCTCTGGGGACAGCAGCACAGGCCTGTCATTTTTGAAGCCCCTAACAGCTGCAGAAGGTTTGTGCCTCTCCTACTTCCACTAGCAAAAAGAATAAGACCTTTAAGAACAGACAAAAGCTTGGAAAGAAAAAAAAAAAAAGTAATATATACTTCCAGGCTGATTAATCAATACTTAATTATTTAGAAGCTCTAAATGGCTATCTTTGTCTGGCACACGTACAAACCATGTTATCATCTGTCAATGAAGGCCAGCAAATCAGATTGCAGGCATGTGCTAGGGCATTGCTGTGGAGAAAGAGTTTACTCCATTTGCTGCACTTCAGCATTTCATTTCATCAAAGGTGTTTATGTCACACTTAATGAGATAAGGGACAGCAGAGGCCTCAATAGCAGGTCTTAGACAGCACTGTCTGATAACTATGGCAAACTGGGAATAAATACTGCTTTGCAGAAACCATTTTTTTTTCCCAAGCCCTAATAAAGTAATCTTAGGCCTTCTTTGAAATTGGTTAATTGGATCATCTATGTTTTGTTCCAGCAGTAAAATGTGTATTACTATGATTAATTCATTAGACTGTGTTTTGAGTGGAGTTAATTGGATGGTTTTGAATGGAGGTGTCACATTGCTGGACAGTTATTGTGCTGCTACAGAATGCAGGGGCTACAGCCTTCCAACCTTTCTGCCTGGCTGGAGCTGCCTGGAGCTACCCTGTCCCCTGTGTGCAGCAGGGAGCACATGGAGCACTGGCAGTGCTGGGGGATGGTTGGACTCCATGAGCTGAAAGATCTTCTCCAACCTTTCACATTTCACTGGAGGAAACTGGAATCTTTTACTGCCCACCTCAAACAAGATGATGACAGAAAAGCTATCTAGGTGGTTCCTTTCCAGAAAGCACCTAGACACCTGAAATATCTAGATAGAGCTTCATAAAAATTAATATTAGAATCCCTCATTACTCCAAGGCCCATGCTGAAATGTGTTCTTTACTGTGCTAGGTACTGTCTTGGCATGCAGCTGGCATGAAAGCCATCTTTGCCTTGAATAAACCTCTTTTTCTTTCATCATGGCTATTCTAGCTCTGATTATCTCATGTATTCCTTGTAAGACAAATCTTTCAGACTTTATAGTGAGAAGCTAGGCTTATCTGAATTATTAATCCTTAAATCAGATTATAAGGACAGATACCTATTTACCTTTCTACAACTCTTACATTCTTGAGATCTGAAGTGCTCTGAACAGAGAAAAGTTTTATTTTAGGGACTTGTGTTAGACAGGAATACCTTCCATTGCCCTCACAGTTTATCTGCTTGTTAAAATGGGCTGTAATAATTAAATGCATTCACATGCCTGAATGATAAAATTTATTAATAAGTGCACTGGGACTTATTATGACCTTATTAAGTAGGGCTAGCCAGCCATTAATTCAAATAATGCAATTTATTATCATAATCTTCTGCTTACACTATTGTTTGTCATACATTTTATCCTACTTTGCATATGCAGATTGAGATACAATCATTTCATTAATTTTAATTCTTTTTCTTAAGACAAAGTGTTAATCTTGATGGGATTAAAGTTCTGTGCAAGGTATTTGCAACTGCCCATTCCTGTGTTATCCTAATATTAGTATAGGTGAGTAAGAATGAACAATGCATTCATTGGAGTGAAATAAGCAAAACCACAATTATCTTCTTCTACACTGAGATACCTGCATTTGTTGGGAATATTGGAGTTCCTGTATAGAGGAACAATACATCCTATACATCCCATACATTGTTCAGGGTGGCATTTAGGGCCTATCTGTGAGTGCCAGCCATCACCACTGCCCTGAGACTCACAGCATGGTTGGGAAGGGCTGGAAGGCAGTTTAGTCAGTGCCACCTCACACACTGCTGGAGAGGTTCTTTGTCACATACCAACACTAGCAGCATCCAAAGAAACCCTTGGAATAACCATCCAAGGAAGTAGAATGAATTTGGGACTAGTGAGAAGAGATCAGTTGTTTTCAAGGCAGCTCTAACCAGAGTTTAGCACCTTCCACATCACTAGAGAGCATCTGACTTTGTTTCAGTAAGACAGTGACAGAATGAACCATTCATTAATTCTTCAGAAGTGATGACTCAAAGCAGACACTTCAAACTTTGTTCACTAAATATAGATTAGGAACAGATCCATCATCTTCATTCACATGGCAGCGCTCAACAAAATCACAATGCAAATATGAGAATAAAGATTAATTCAAACTAATGCCATCTTCATATTGCACACAGTCTGTGCACAGATGCGAGTGTATAAATGTATCTGAATGGAGTAACTCCATTCACAAAACCAAGAATGAATGTGTAGCAAAAAGATTTGATAAGTGCTGCAAGTCAAACTGAGCTGGATAAACTGCTGAGCAGACATTAGGCAGGGATTTCAATAATCAAAAACCTAATCAGATAGCTGCATAATCAATACACACCCCAGACTCATTTTATTGCTGTATTGCAAAGGAAGTTTAACTTTTAATACTATTGGCAGAAAAAAACCAAACAACCTAATAATTAAAAAGCTTACAGAAAGCTTTCCAGAGATGTTTCCTTATATTATTTTGCTTAATTAAGGAAATACAATTCCTGGGTACATTGCTTAGTTTCCTACACTGTCATAGATCAGAGTAAGCAGATGAAGTCATCCATTCCATTGTACATTTATGTTGGTAAAACTCAGTTCAATATTTGACCCATTTAAGTGGATGCAAGAGGTAATATTTAAAGTATCTCTCTTCTCTCTCTCTCTGTATATATATAGATATGTATATATCAGNTAAAGTTCTGTGCAAGGTATTTGCAACTGCCCATTCCTGTGTTATCCTAATATTAGTATAGGTGAGTAAGAATGAACAATGCATTCATTGGAGTGAAATAAGCAAAACCACAATTATCTTCTTCTACACTGAGATACCTGCATTTGTTGGGAATATTGGAGTTCCTGTATAGAGGAACAATACATCCTATACATCCCATACATTGTTCAGGGTGGCATTTAGGGCCTATCTGTGAGTGCCAGCCATCACCACTGCCCTGAGACTCACAGCATGGTTGGGAAGGGCTGGAAGGCAGTTTAGTCAGTGCCACCTCACACACTGCTGGAGAGGTTCTTTGTCACATACCAACACTAGCAGCATCCAAAGAAACCCTTGGAATAACCATCCAAGGAAGTAGAATGAATTTGGGACTAGTGAGAAGAGATCAGTTGTTTTCAAGGCAGCTCTAACCAGAGTTTAGCACCTTCCACATCACTAGAGAGCATCTGACTTTGTTTCAGTAAGACAGTGACAGAATGAACCATTCATTAATTCTTCAGAAGTGATGACTCAAAGCAGACACTTCAAACTTTGTTCACTAAATATAGATTAGGAACAGATCCATCATCTTCATTCACATGGCAGCGCTCAACAAAATCACAATGCAAATATGAGAATAAAGATTAATTCAAACTAATGCCATCTTCATATTGCACACAGTCTGTGCACAGATGCGAGTGTATAAATGTATCTGAATGGAGTAACTCCATTCACAAAACCAAGAATGAATGTGTAGCAAAAAGATTTGATAAGTGCTGCAAGTCAAACTGAGCTGGATAAACTGCTGAGCAGACATTAGGCAGGGATTTCAATAATCAAAAACCTAATCAGATAGCTGCATAATCAATACACACCCCAGACTCATTTTATTGCTGTATTGCAAAGGAAGTTTAACTTTTAATACTATTGGCAGAAAAAAACCAAACAACCTAATAATTAAAAAGCTTACAGAAAGCTTTCCAGAGATGTTTCCTTATATTATTTTGCTTAATTAAGGAAATACAATTCCTGGGTACATTGCTTAGTTTCCTACACTGTCATAGATCAGAGTAAGCAGATGAAGTCATCCATTCCATTGTACATTTATGTTGGTAAAACTCAGTTCAATATTTGACCCATTTAAGTGGATGCAAGAGGTAATATTTAAAGTATCTCTCTTCTCTCTCTCTCTGTATATATATAGATATGTATATATCAGACATCCTAATTAGATGAGGATGATTTCTCAGTGATGAGAAGGTTTCCATCAAGCACATAAATATATATGATGTCCCTAGTTCTCAGGAACCTAGCAGAGGTGCTTAAGGGAAGATATTTGGGCCAGCATGGTTTATTCATGACTCAAAACTTGTGCTGGTTTCCATCAGGAAAAAGCATTTCTCCATTTGAGTAATTACTCCATTGCTCTGACCTTTTGCTGTTACCAGTCAGCTGTGATAACACTGAGGACTACCTTCACTCAGGGCTCCCAAGTTCAAAGGGCTCCTTGGCATCTCCCTGCTTCTTCCCAGCTCACTTCTGAAACCTGTCACCTCTTTCTCTGGAGGCTTCAGCAGCATTTCAGTCAGCTGGAGGAGCAGAGGGTGTACAGATCACTCTGCCATGGAGACAAGAGCTGCTGTCTGCCACTCTCACTTGAATGCATTGTTGGTTTTTCAGTCTTATTACTTTTATCAGCACTGTTTGTTCTTCATTCTGACTTAGCATTACCCCAGAAACATTTATTTGTGTTTCAACTTTAATGAAACCATCTGCTGATACTGTGCCCAACTCAAAGACACTCTGAACAGACTGCTCAGGTGTGAGATCCTGGGGAATGTGCAGGTAGTAGTTTATGTAAATCTTAATTTAAAAAAAAATATCTTGTGCCATCTGAAAGAAACTTTCAACAACTTTTAAGAGTGCTACTTATTCAATACATCATCCAACAAAAGCATTCCAGCAACAGCACACATCTCTATATGGCTTTGGTAAGGGAGAACTTAATTCCATGGACATGAGCCTTACACAAAATGATAATTCAAAGTTAACTAAGATGCAGCTTTCTTCATTCTCTTTCATGTTTATTTTGATGACAACCAAACACCCAAAAGGTTACTCAGGACTCATGCTTAGCACAGCTCCCTGTTGTAGGAAAGTTGACTAAAGCATGGGGCATAGTAACAAACACACCAAGAGTGCTCTTGTCCTTCAGACACGTGCTGAGAGACACAAAGGAGAGTGTTTACCACTCCTCCTGCCTTTGACATTGAGAATTAGTCTTAGAAAGAGTGACTGAGGAGCTGGGTCTGCTTAGTCTGAAGAAAGAGGCTGAGGGGAGACATGATGAGAGGTGGGTGTTGGTCTCTTCTCACAAGTCACAACTTATAGGACGAGAGAAAACAGCATCGAGTTGTGCCAGGGGAGGTTTAGGTTGGACATGAGGAAAAACTTCTCTACCAAAATGTAGGCAGCTAGGACCTGGCGGTCGGAAGATATCGCGCTGTACGGGAAGATAGAGATAAGAACCCCCCTCCGGATAGCCAGTAGCGGCCAGTCTGAAAGTTAGCAGACACTTGTGACGTTGTAAACCCAGGCTATAAAAAGCGATGCCACGCACTAATAAACGGCCATTTTTGTCACCCAGCATATAGGTGTTAACGAGCTAATTGTGTCTATTACAAGAGAGGTTACCTCGCTTCTAGCGAGAAGGATACCCCGCTTTCTGCGGGAAGGCGTTTCCCCGCCTTGTGCGGGAAGGGTTTCCTCACTCTTGTGAGAGGATAAAGGTTTACCCCACTTTTTGGGAAGAGGTACCCCGTCTTGTACGGGACGGATTTCCTCGCTCTAGCGAGAAGTTAAAGGTTTACCCCACTTCTTGTGGGAAGGTGTTCCCCGTATTTTACGGGAAGGATTTCCTCGCCTTGTGCGAGAAGCAACACCAAAAGGGTTATCAAAGCCTGGAACAGGCTGCCCGGGGAGATGCTTGAATCTCTATCCATGGATGGATTTAAAAACTGTATAGATGTGGTGCTTCAGAATATTTGGGGTAGTAGTGGCCCTGGTAGAGTCGGATAATAGTTGGACTAGATCATCTTAAAGCTCTTTTCCAACCACAGTAAAAAATATTATTTTACATGTACACCTAACACTTTTGGTGTCACAGTCATCAGAAAGGTGTGGGTTTGATGGCTTAGGAGTACTCAACCATGTTGTGTACCATAAAGTTTCACCATTATGAGATGAAAAAATACACTTAAATGCATGAAATTAATCAGAAGAACTGTTACAGTGAACAAGCTGCACAGCTGCATTCTATTGGCATATCTTTTAGGCAGAGGCCACCTGTCACTGAAAAACAGACCCCGAGCATTAATCCTGTGCTCACAGCAGCTAAATGACCAATTGACATTGCTCAGTGCAGTTTTGTTTGCATGTAATTGCACTGAAACCCTTCCTACTGCACCTAGAAACACAACATACAGCAAACTGGAGTTTGAAAGGGTGACGAGCATTCTTTTGATCCAAGCACATGCAAAACCCTCCTGATAAGTATCTTGTAGTGTAAGATACAATAAAAGAAAATGAAGAACACCTAGATAGAGATCAAACTCCTCTATAGGACATGATGCCATATTGAGAGAGTATGAAAAGGACACATTTTCTACACCGGTGCATTGATCTTTTTTGTTGTTAACTGCAAGCTTTAATTAAAATTTCAGATACTATTATCATGCCACATAATTAAAAAGAGAAAAAAAACTACTCCAGTTTAGAGGAGATACAAGTTTCACGGCTGGTTTCTGTTTTAAGTAGGAGCAGGGAAATCCCTCACAAGTGAAAAATATTTCCAACCACTGGAACATTAAGGTGGTCCTTGTACTATCCTGAAAAAAATAAAAAAAACAACAAACCAAACCAAACACCAACACATCCAAGTGTGTTAAGGTTCTCATCTTTTTGCCGGGCTGACTGCAAAAAGTCCAGTCGTTGTTCACAATTCTGCAAGTATTTTAATTCCATTTGAAATCAAAAGCATGAACAGTTTCTCTGATCTATATATTTCCACATATTAAAAATATATACATAGCTAAACCCCTTTATCCACAGGGTTTTTTTATCCACAACTCTGCCAGCACACAAGTGTCTTGTCAGCACGAGTAGCTCACAAAGAGTCTCTCTTTCATTGCCCAGAGAGTGTGGGTTCAGAGAAACATTTTCAAAAGCAGAATGTTGTCTTCCCCCCCCCCCCAGAGAAGCTACTGAAGCCAGAAGGCAAAGAAGAGATCAAAGCTCAGTGCTCAACTGGAAGAATACAACAGAGCAGGACACAGCAGTGTGGCAACTGTGACAGCAGTGGAAACAAAAACAACCCTTTTTTTGTGTGCCAAATGTCTTTGGGTAGTGAGCCCAGGCAGCTGGGCAGGTGTTTTGGCATTTGGGACCAGTTTGCTGGTGTTGGTCAGCGCTGGGATGCTGCCTAGGAACTGGGAGCCCTTGTGGCAGGACTGGAGCCAGGCTGGGACCCCGCACCTCCATGCACTGGGTGGGAATGAACCCCAGCTTGGATCACACCCTGAGCTCCAGCCCCACTGCACCCCAGGCTCTGTGCAGCTCAGCTACAGGGGTGAAATTCCTCCTTCAGAGAAGGAGGAGAGGCTGGCAGCCCAGCAGGGTGGACAGCAGGCTGCCAGCAGCTTGGGGAAGGTGAGGAGGGGTCTCAGCCAAGCACGCTTGCTCCTGGGCACACCACTGGTGATGTTGCCTGGCACTAAATCCAGCCAGGCTTCCCAAAAGTGCTTTGCTCACAACTGAAGCTTTTAAGTTGGAGATGGAAAAAAAAAAGTGATTCTGAGCTTGTTTACCCCGTGGTTGCTTCTGGGGATTAGATAAACTCATTTATCAGTGAGTTCTGCAGCAAGACAGCAACTTAAAGAAAAAGCAGATTATCCTTTATGACATTTTTATTCAAAACTAGTGCTAATTATATTTTCACCCCTTAATGGAGTTCTTTTCCCAATACTTTCTTAATTGTATAAATTTTCTCCTCCCAAGGCTTTCTTTTTTCCTTTTTTTTAAGCTGATAATGTTAATCTGATTGGTCTTTTGTGTGGAGATGCTGGAAGAGTGTTTTCTGAGTTGCTTGCAGATACTACCGTTATTAATAGACTCAATAAAAATAGGAAATTTCACCAAGCAACTAAACAGAAGAAACAGCTACCCAGTGGAAAAGTCAATTCCCATTCAACCAGCAGGAATGGTTGGCTGCTAATAAGGGAAATTTCCTTGAAAATTCTCATTTTCAGCATGCAGGAGATGGCTCCACGGTGACATGGGTCATAGCACCACCTCACATGGATAGTTGAATAGGGCTGAGAAATGAATAACCACAAACGTAGCACTTAGAGATTTAAATGACTGTGTGATCCACAAGAAACTTCTGAGAAGGGAAAAACGTGTTGACAACACATCGTAGAGGAGTTCTTTCTAACAATTGTTTCCTTACAATTGAAGCATCTTCAAACAGATGAAATGATAATATGTGAATTTTAGATCCAGTTCTTAGAGCTGGACTGCACAGATAAGCTGCCAGCAATTTTGAAAACACTTTAAAGACCTTAAAAGATCTGATATTTCCTTTAAAATTCCCCTTTAAAACCAGAAACAAAAGTTTAATTTTTTTCTTTTGATCTGCATAGATTTTCATTTCTCTTTAATTCAAATGGGCTCCTTTCAGCTTTGAAGGATATGCAAGTGCATGTATGTATACAGAACATATAAAATATATATTAGCTTGTCTGCAGGCTTCAAAAAAAGCTTTAATTTGCTGCTTTTTCAAAAGACTGAGGAGATTGCCTTCAGTAGCTTGAGAAGAGTGGCAAATGTGACAGCTTGAAGGGTTCTGGAAAGCTGAAGAAGAGAAATAAATGGACCTGACCACACTGTGTTGCCTGTTTCTCCTCCCAGTGGCCCTGCAGGCAGAGCAAGCTGCTCCACTGCAAGCCCACCCTGTAGTGGCACAGGAGAAATTGCTCACACCTCTCCCCCCCTCCTCAGGCTCTGAGCACAGCTACCACAGCCAGTGTTGGCACCTAAACCCACTCCTAGGCCTGGGAAGAGCTGGCTGAAGAGAGGAGCAAGCACAAGGGGACCAGACAGAGCACCCTGCACCCTTTTCTTCACTGGAAGAAACACAAAACCTACAATTTCATCAAGAAAATACTTGCAAGCTCTGTATTAACATGAACTCAAGTCAAGTTCACTAAGCATTACCATGGTTTTTTACATGATTGTTGCCATGGACAGTTAAGATACAGCTCAGCTCTGAAAAGTTCTGCAGTGTGAAGGTCACATACTCAACACAAGCAATTATGATTCACTTTGGGATGAAAATGCATTGTTTTAATGCTGCTAATTCCACCCCCCAGCATGAAGATTTACTCAGCTATTTCACAGGCTGTTAATGATAGCTGGGGTTGCAATAACAAATAACACACTTAATCTATCTGATGTGTACTGGAGACCCAGGGAAATCATTATCTAATGTACAGGACCATTATCAGTGTGTGCCAGGCTCAGTGAGCATCTCCCCCTGCCCCCTTTCCTCACTGCCACCAGCAATGTTCTCGTGTTTACCAAGTGTCTCTGCTGATTCTGTGCTGAAATTACAACCCATTCTTTGTCCACAGTACACCATTTAGAGCAGTAGCTGAAAAATAAAGGACGTTTCCGTTCTTAAAGCACACGGAAGACCTTGTAGAATCTGGGTTCAAAATGCATTTTCTGCACTGGTTTGGGCAAAATCACAACAATCACAGAGAGCTCCACGTTCAAGCAAACCCAGGATCTCCAAGCAACACTTAATGGAGATATTCTCATTATCCTCACATCACAGCTTTCCCTCAGTGCCAGCTGGACCAAGCTGAGACCTCACAGAGCCCCAGCAAATGGAGATGCACTTTGCAGTGCAAATACAAATAAGCTCCAGAGGCTTTATATTTCTCAAGAAAAAGAAGTTATCGTTTTAGTCATAAAGTGAACTTTAAAATAACACCCAGGACAGGATGAAATCTGAAATGCAAATACAAAACCTATCATCTCCCAAATGGTAAATATCAGGAATGACCCCCAAATTCACTGTACTTCCCTCAGAGTCATTATGCTCCTTTCATTAAAATTATTTGTTTGAGATCTGTGTCAGGGAATGGGACTTTCAAGAGTTATGGATGACTTAGTTTTGCTGTAAGCAAATGATATGNTTTATCAGTGAGTTCTGCAGCAAGACAGCAACTTAAAGAAAAAGCAGATTATCCTTTATGACATTTTTATTCAAAACTAGTGCTAATTATATTTTCACCCCTTAATGGAGTTCTTTTCCCAATACTTTCTTAATTGTATAAATTTTCTCCTCCCAAGGCTTTCTTTTTTCCTTTTTTTTAAGCTGATAATGTTAATCTGATTGGTCTTTTGTGTGGAGATGCTGGAAGAGTGTTTTCTGAGTTGCTTGCAGATACTACCGTTATTAATAGACTCAATAAAAATAGGAAATTTCACCAAGCAACTAAACAGAAGAAACAGCTACCCAGTGGAAAAGTCAATTCCCATTCAACCAGCAGGAATGGTTGGCTGCTAATAAGGGGAATTTCCTTGAAAATTCTCATTTTCAGCATGCAGGAGATGGCTCCACGGTGACATGGGTCATAGCACCACCTCACATGGATAGTTGAATAGGGCTGAGAAATGAATAACCACAAACGTAGCACTTAGAGATTTAAATGACTGTGTGATCCACAAGAAACTTCTGAGAAGGGAAAAACGTGTTGACAACACATCGTAGAGGAGTTCTTTCTAACAATTGTTTCCTTACAATTGAAGCATCTTCAAACAGATGAAATGATAATATGTGAATTTTAGATCCAGTTCTTAGAGCTGGACTGCACAGATAAGCTGCCAGCAATTTTGAAAACACTTTAAAGACCTTAAAAGATCTGATATTTCCTTTAAAATTCCCCTTTAAAACCAGAAACAAAAGTTTAATTTTTTTCTTTTGATCTGCATAGATTTTCATTTCTCTTTAATTCAAATGGGCTCCTTTCAGCTTTGAAGGATATGCAAGTGCATGTATGTATACAGAACATATAAAATATATATTAGCTTGTCTGCAGGCTTCAAAAAAAGCTTTAATTTGCTGCTTTTTCAAAAGACTGAGGAGATTGCCTTCAGTAGCTTGAGAAGAGTGGCAAATGTGACAGCTTGAAGGGTTCTGGAAAGCTGAAGAAGAGAAATAAATGGACCTGACCACACTGTGTTGCCTGTTTCTCCTCCCAGTGGCCCTGCAGGCAGAGCAAGCTGCTCCACTGCAAGCCCACCCTGTAGTGGCACAGGAGAAATTGCTCACACCTCTCCCCCCCTCCTCAGGCTCTGAGCACAGCTACCACAGCCAGTGTTGGCACCTAAACCCACTCCTAGGCCTGGGAAGAGCTGGCTGAAGAGAGGAGCAAGCACAAGGGGACCAGACAGAGCACCCTGCACCCTTTTCTTCACTGGAAGAAACACAAAACCTACAATTTCATCAAGAAAATACTTGCAAGCTCTGTATTAACATGAACTCAAGTCAAGTTCACTAAGCATTACCATGGTTTTTTACATGATTGTTGCCATGGACAGTTAAGATACAGCTCAGCTCTGAAAAGTTCTGCAGTGTGAAGGTCACATACTCAACACAAGCAATTATGATTCACTTTGGGATGAAAATGCATTGTTTTAATGCTGCTAATTCCACCCCCCAGCATGAAGATTTACTCAGCTATTTCACAGGCTGTTAATGATAGCTGGGGTTGCAATAACAAATAACACACTTAATCTATCTGATGTGTACTGGAGACCCAGGGAAATCATTATCTAATGTACAGGACCATTATCAGTGTGTGCCAGGCTCAGTGAGCATCTCCCCCTGCCCCCTTTCCTCACTGCCACCAGCAATGTTCTCGTGTTTACCAAGTGTCTCTGCTGATTCTGTGCTGAAATTACAACCCATTCTTTGTCCACAGTACACCATTTAGAGCAGTAGCTGAAAAATAAAGGACGTTTCCGTTCTTAAAGCACACGGAAGACCTTGTAGAATCTGGGTTCAAAATGCATTTTCTGCACTGGTTTGGGCAAAATCACAACAATCACAGAGAGCTCCACGTTCAAGCAAACCCAGGATCTCCAAGCAACACTTAATGGAGATATTCTCATTATCCTCACATCACAGCTTTCCCTCAGTGCCAGCTGGACCAAGCTGAGACCTCACAGAGCCCCAGCAAATGGAGATGCACTTTGCAGTGCAAATACAAATAAGCTCCAGAGGCTTTATATTTCTCAAGAAAAAGAAGTTATCGTTTTAGTCATAAAGTGAACTTTAAAATAACACCCAGGACAGGATGAAATCTGAAATGCAAATACAAAACCTATCATCTCCCAAATGGTAAATATCAGGAATGACCCCCAAATTCACTGTACTTCCCTCAGAGTCATTATGCTCCTTTCATTAAAATTATTTGTTTGAGATCTGTGTCAGGGAATGGGACTTTCAAGAGTTATGGATGACTTAGTTTTGCTGTAAGCAAATGATATGGTTGATATTAAAAAGTAATATCCTGAATACCTGCCCTACAGAAAAGGAGACTGGGCAGAATCATACCCTGTGCAGACCTAGTTTTGTTCTCAATCTTTGGGAATGTCATCAGCCAACCTTTGTTTGATTTGGGCCTGCATGACTCGATTATGTACTTATTGTTAATTGGCATAAAACTAGGATTCAGTTTTGGCACCTATTAAGCAATGCCACACTAGCTCAGATATTGTGACTGTTGCCTGGATAGGCAGCAATTTAAGAGCACGAGGATTTCTTCTGTGACCCTCAGTATGCCAAATTCTGTTAGCAACAAGTAAAACACATATAATTTGCATAAACTACATCAGTTATTCCATCTGCACTACACTGACTTACATAAATAAGATTTCCAGTTTTCAATATTCCTGCAGATACATCATAATTTTGTGCTAATAATACTGAATAAATGGATTTAATATATGAACATATGAGGTCTGTGACCAACAAAACACAAATGCACCACTTAATGAGAACTAAATTTAGGGTTCATGAAAACAAATACCAGAGATTATGACACTGATTTAGTGTTATGAAGCCTGAGCAATCCAGATCTTTCAAATAACTGAACAATCAAGAACTTCCTATTTAAAAGGGTCAAAATCATCCTTTTGGATTCTCTATATCAAACCACTTTCTTGATCTGCTTTACAAATACAGCTTTAAAAAAAACCAAAACCAACCCCAAACATTTTCTCCTCACAGCAAGGAAACAATAAATGAAGAAATATTTTACTCAGTAAAGAAAAGTGACTAAAACAAACTTCAGTGATTCAGTTTTGATTTCACAGTTCTTCCTCAGAGCTAGTATCTGCCACTGGTTGAGACATACACAGCAGTCACCATCCCCTCTCTTTTTGCCCTTTTTCTCTCTTTCAAGTCACAGACACCTACAGCACTGAGTACTAGAGCACCTCCTTGATGTATTTATTGTTATTTTTAGTAGTTCTGCAGGTAGGCTGGTGAACAGCACGAGATACAATTGCACTATTATTTACCACTTGCACTGCTCAAGTGATCTCTCCTCTCAACACTACACTGAGTAAGGAACAATCCCAGGCTGGAGCCAGGATCAGTCACACTGCTCAGGCAGGGCTCTTGATCTCCAAATATCCTTTGTTCCCTCAGCAGTCAAGTACACATATGCTGATAAGGTGCCTCACCCTGCCAGAAAGGTAATTTCATTAATATTACATTGAGGATGGGAATAAACGAAGAATAAAGGAAACTTTGTGGTTAAAAACTTGGCACCTTGATCCCCAAGTGTCTACAAACAACAGTAAAGGCACCCACAGCAGTAACAAGGTGCAGAATCACATAACAGATCTTCAGAAAAAGCCAAAGTGCTTTGAAAAAGATCAACTACTACAAACTAGTAGTGCACTGCTGTCAATCTTCTACCTTTCTTTGTAGGGAAAAATTAAATATGAACAGCCTTTTGCAGTAACAGGAGAACTTCAGATGAATGGCAAGTCTTTCAGAGAAATCCAAGGCCAATTCTGTTGTCTTCACAGGAACAGATCCAGGTGGGTTTGGAATGTCTCCAAAGAACTTGCAAGGTTCTTTATCTCTGTATATTCTATATAGATAAATAACCATCACAACCCCACACTGCCAAATGCCACTGCTACTTCAGGTCAGCTCTAATCAGAACCCAGCTCTTGAGTTTCCAAAGATGTTTAGCAGCTCATGACAAAAGTCCGTGGAGAAGCCCCTTTGGAGAGCCATTTAAAAGTGGAAGACTAACAGGAAAATTGTTTCCTTCCAATGGCCACAAAGAGCATACAAAATAAATATCAGCAGCTTGAGAAATAAAGAAAAAGGTCATTAAATCACTTCTGCCCAAGAAACAGAGATGTCTCATTGCTATTAATGTCAATGCAAAGATGCCCAAGTCTCTCAGGCTCCACAAATGTCACCAATCTTATTATCTAGTTGTTGAATCTTTTCAGCATGCTGAAGGTACATATTCTTCTAGATGGCTTTATGTTGATCTTGCAGAGGCAGCCCAATGAAGCATGAATAATGGGTGAATTTATATCACCACAAAGTGCTCGTAACTACTTCTTTCCCTCAATATCTTCATAAAAAGGTATTTCATTAAAGAATGTTGAAATACTTTCCCAGCACTGACTGCAGAGAAGGATAGGGATGTTGTGGGACTGCAGAGCAGAAGAGAAATGTAGAAATGAACCTCCTTGTCATACTCACAATTAGTTCAGAAGCTCTGCAAATCCAGAAAGAATATTACAGGCTAAGGAAAAGGGAATGCTAGATTTCCTAACTATAAGACATTGAGAAATAAGTATAATTTTTCCTCTTATCAAAGTAATTTAAAACCCTTGGTGAGTAGCTTAATAGACAAGAGCACTCTAGCTTCAAATGGATTTTAATGGGAGGGTAACCACAAGAATAAAATCAATTAATGAATACTATAAATAGATTAGTGAAAACTCTCAGCTCTTTTCCTTTCCAAACATCCTCCTACCACAACACCCATGGAACTACTTCCAGAATAATATGATAAAACAGCCCACATAAGAAATCAAATACTTTGCCATTTGGAGCTCTCAGCACCGAGTTTGCTGGAAAGTTTATGAAAGTTTATACTTGCAGAGGAGTGTTGTAACTACACTACCACATCCAGCTGAAAATACAGAGGAAACCAACATTTTCCAGTATCTTGGCTCTGTGTGGAAAGTCACAAATGAGATGCCTTCAAAGTCAGGCTGTAAGAAATGTGATCTTGCTGAACGAGCCATTTATTAGCTTTGCCAAGCTGCTTGTTCCAACAACACCAAATACTTCTGAAAACCCTGGTGATGTCAGCTGCATTAAACCTCAAATGAAGCAGGGAAGAAATTTGTACCCCCTATTATTTCTCATCACACCTACCACAAGAGAGGGCACAATTTTGCCCTTGAAGTACCAACAACCATACATGTGACTCTTATAATTTTGAGAGTGATAAAAAGAGAAATAATGCTTGATGTGTACATTTAGGAATGAAGAAATTCCTTCTCTTCAGCTGTCTAAGAACGAAATAGATGTTAAGACAGACAAGTGCCACTGTTGGCAGATAGGATGTGATTTGATAGGGAAGAATACCAGATAAATAACCAGTAACTGGGTGTTGCATTGACATGAATGATATTCCAAAGTCTTTCCATCACAATAAAAGACGCTGAAAGATAGATTTGACCTCCTATTATTGACGTGGTTGTAATCATACAGTGTCATCTAAAAAAAAAATAAAAAAATATTCCTTTGAGGTGCTTCTCACCTGCTGGATTCCAGCACCCCCTGGCTGCTCATGGCAGCTGCTCCTCTCTCAGCACCCCAAGTCCTTTCCTGCTGGGCTGCTCCATCCCCTCATCCCCAGCCTGGATGGACAGTGGGGATTATTCTCTTGCCGTGGTTCCATTTCCATTCTCTTGTTTTTACAGGGATTTTGTGCTGAAGGCACCACAGCAAAGCGGGAGATGACAAAAACAAGCTTGAAGATCTCCCCAGGTTTTGAGGCAGAGCTGCCTCAAGAATACGTCCACACAAGCTGAGGGAGAGCAGCAAAGGGAGGGGGAAATGCAGCCAGTGCCAAGAATGACACACCAAGGTCAGCCTGTTTTCCAAGGACCAGCTTCCCCACTTCACTGAAATTAGGGGCAAAACTCCCCAGCAACGGACTGGTTTTGCCTTAAAATTCCTGTATTTCCGTTAAGAATCACAAATTCAAACCTAAAACAAGTTCGGGGTGGTTGTTTTTTTTGTGGTGGTGTTTATGTTTGTTCTCTCCCCCCCCCAAGCACTAGAGAAGAGAATGAGGGTTCATTTTGAAACCTCTCCTTTACAGATTAATTACAGCAGCTTTTCTTTGAGTGCAGCTATGTCTCAAGCAGAGATGAACCATGAATTAGAAGTGTAGTCACCTTAATAACAATTACAGATGGAAATTTCATTAGCACTTTTCCCTAACTAATAACAGTTATTAAAAGCAGGACTCTCCACATAATAATAGAAGCAATGCTAGATTATTTACTGAGTTTCAGGGCTGTTTAATGTCCTTTAAAGAAACTACTACCAGTTTGCCTGGAGTAAATTTAATCTTTGTATGTATATTTAGATGAAAATGATGAGCAAAATGCTGCTACTTGTTAATATTTTACACTTAAAAAAAAAAAAAAAGCTTTCTGCACTAAAAAATTTCATTATATCAAAAGTTTGAAGAAGCAGATTGACTCAAAGCTCAGAAGTCAATACTCCCAGAGACTGCTACTAAATATTTTGAATCAAGCTTTTAGAAACTCCCAGTTTCTAGGCAAAGCTAAAAAAAAAACCCAACAATTTTTAAAATAAATAAATTCACATTATTCTTTTCCATTATTTATAAGTTATGGGGGTAGTAACATCATGTTCGTGATTTAAATTCCCATATAAGAACCTCATCATTGTTAAATTATGATCTCTTTTTTGAATGCTGCTTTCTCTTAAGAGCTGTGTTTTGAAAAGCTGACCAAGCACGTGAAAGAATTGGCTTTTTATTTTCCTAAGTCTTGGAGTTGGAAAGGAAGATATTTGGAAATTACAGCAATAAGGACATGATCATAGACCAGTTAACTATCACTGGCAACATATTAAATAACAATGTAATAGGTGTTTCATAAATAACAATTCCTATGGAGATTATATATACACAGATGCTTCCTTCTGAAAGTTAAGTAAATTGGAGGTAGATTGCAGAAAAAAACCTCACATGTTCATGCAATAATACACCAATGCAATTTGTTTCTTTTGTGCTTTGTTTTTCCTTTTTTTTTTGTTTTCTGGGTTGTTGTGGAGTTTTGGTTTTTTTTCCCCCTTCCTTTTTTTTTTTTTTTCAGGTTTGGGAATAAGGGTCAAGAAGCAAAAGAACGGACAAAAGAAATGGGGACTAAATCGTCCAGCTATGAATATTTAATATTTGTGTAAAGTGCCATTTCAGGAGGCTCCAAATGGTTTCTTATGTCAAGCAGGTAGTATTTAAGCCTTAATATACAACCTGAAAAGCCAGTTGAACTGTATTGCTCAATAGCAATACAACTGCAGAAAAAACCATGACCAATTCACACTTAAATCCAGCTTGCTTTTGTCTATTTTTTTTTCCCCCACCTTTTGCCACATTTGCAGTCCCTGTGTTTAGATCCTTAAATGAGGTCTGACTGCCTGCAGCTGCTTTTTTTCCACATGCATGTGGAAATGATCAGCAAGCCTAGGATCTCACTTGGAGACCTTCTTGCTTTGAGTTTCCATTAATGCAAGTCTTGTTCTTCAGAACCACGTCACGGGGGTTCCTCAGGAGCAGTTGCTCAAAATGCCATTTCCTTATCCCTACAAATGTAAGTCAAATAACATTATTCCACAGCTGCTGGGTTTTTAGCTTTTCTAATTGTATTTGTTCACAGATTTCCTGGGCATTTTCAAGTGGAACTAGAAACAAAAATAAACAAGAAAAAACCCACCCCAACACACCCAATCCGGATAGCGATGAAACCTCCTGGGTGCTTTCAGAGATTCCAAGGCAATTTTCTCCAAGAAACAAAATGAATGAAATTTGCTTATGGATCCTAAGCTTTGCAAACCCTTCGACTAGAACAAGAGAAATCTGTGGCTGGAAGCCAATCAGCAGCCAAATGTGTTAGATGTGTTCCATTTATTATTAATGTGACAACATTCTATATAGCAGCAACAGTGCAAGTAAAGGGTTGCCATGGAGATAAGTTACTCAAGATGCAGCTAAAAATACTCCCTTTTTCCCTTACTGTAATAAATATTGCATTATATGGAGGCTAACAATGATATCAAATGCCATCTCCAAAAAAATAATAATGCCCTGCTATGAGCATTATGACCATCTAATGGATTGCCTGATGGTCACACTGATCTTCCCCTCCCTGCCCCTTATTACACAGTCAGATGTCAGAGGGCTGCTGGTGACACAGCAGGAGAAAACACCATTCCACAGGGGACATTTCTCACACCCTTGTGACTTTGGGGGGTTACAGGCAAGTTCTGCAGGGAGATGCAACTGAAACTGGAAAGCAAACCTATGGAAATGTCTTTTGAATAGGATCATGGAGGGGTTATTAGGCTTCATCTCCAAGGACAGTGGTTACACATTTCATCTTTTTGATGCTCTCTGAGTATTTGAAGATGACTGAAGATACTAATTCTAGCTATTCATCAGTGACGAAAAAATTACCTTTTCAGGAAGAGTCCTCCCCACCCTTGGCTTTCATGGAGTTGGAAAAGTTACTTTGCAACATCCTCAACAGCAAACTTTAAAAGCACCACACTTCCATAGTTCTACTCCACCCATCCTCCCAGTAACATGTCAGTGACTGTGATATGTAGTGAATCTTCAATAATTAAGAGTATTAAATATATTAGAATATTTAATACCAGAGCAAAGCATCATTAAGATCTTTGTTAATGTCCTAACTATTGTTCATTTTCTCTGCTTACTGTCTTTATAAGATAGTACTGGCATTAATTTCTTAATTATCTAATGGAACAAAGGAATTATTTTTCTAGAATCACAGGCTATACAGATGGGAAAAGCCCTCATTAGTCACCTAAGCTGTGTCCCTGTTAAAGTCTATTGCTGACTAGTAGCCTGTCTGGGTTGTTTCAGACACAAATTCACCTTCAGTAGTGTAACAGCTTCTGACCAACACAAATTAGCATTATACACCTCATCTTTCCAAAGGAATTGAAACATTCCTTGGTTAGGTGATCAGCCATTGACAGCATATATATATTTTTCCAGTAGAATATGCTCCAGCTTAAAACACAGGACAAAATTTACCCTCGTAGACCCAAAGAATTGCTCCTAAAGAAACAGAAGGCAGGGTGCAAGTTTGAACTTTGTCACGTCTCAACACGTCGATAACACTGTGTGGAGGGGAGTTAAAAACAAAACTACTTGTAACCATAGCTTGGTTGCATATGCTCCAAGTTCTCCTCATCTTCTTGAAACTGATTTTTGGCAAGCACAGTTTATGTAAGACAATTATAATAGCCTAGGTGGCAATATTATGACAACAAGATATCTTGTGGGTTTGT